>JAIUZE010013795.1:0-14247 GCA_022085475.1 Heliosperma pusillum
AATTTCTCCAACTCAATGTAAAACAATTTGCAAAGTCCGCATTCACAAAGGTCGTATTTTACAAGTGATCAGTATCAAGAGTGGTTTTCCCAACTAGAGAGTAACTCAACTGATAAACGAATCATTATTCGAGCATGGCCATGCATTTCAGTTACTACTCCTCGAGTGGCCCTGAGAAATAACAAAACCTGATAAAGGGTTGGATATTTTCCTCAACTCGAATCCTGCAGATAAGCACAGTATGAAATGACCCAGTAAAAATCTGCTTGGCCTCCTGTTACGGTCGACTGTGAGAAAGAAACCAAAGTCACCCAAAAACTGCCTTAATCTCAAGAGACAGTCGATAGTCAAAAGAATCGACTCTAGGAACACTATGGACGTCCAATCCACGACCTGACACCGAATGTTGTTAAACATTTAGGACTCCATAACATCGTCACGAATTACAATGTCCTACGAGGTATCCTTATAACTCGTATTTGTGATCGATCAGTCAACAGTTTGACTTATGGCTCATTTGAACCCACCATCAATCGACTCAACAATATAATAGCCAGAGTTATCAGCTCATGTAGGCGATTACGGACCAAAACTCATATAATGTTATTCAGTTCACTTTGTGGTGTTCAATGTTGTCCATACAATCCACATGAAAAACAAAATATGAAAACAATACGATGAAGTTATTATTAGTATATGAAAAAGATGTATCTAATTCATACAAACAGCTAATAGAACTCAGGAACACGTTTAATTCCCATGGAAGTAACGTGCCCTACATGCTTATCATGTCTTAACGGTTTAGTGAGAGGATCTGCTATGTTATCATCCGTAGCAATCTTGTCTATCACTATCTCCTTTTGCTCCACGTAATCTCTGATCCTGTGAGCCTTCCAAAGTACATGTCGAGATTTGTTGCTAGACTTAGGCTCCTTAGCCTAGAAGATGGCACCTCTATTATCACAATAGATGGTGATCGGGTCATTCGAACTAGGAACTATGGCAAGTCCTTGTAAGAATTGACGCATCCATATAGCTTCCTTTGCAGCCTCTGAAGCGGCATAGTACTCGCACTCAGTCGTAGAATCTGCTATAACACTCTGCTTGGAGCTTTTCCAGCTGACCGCAGCGCCATTAAGAGTAAATACGAATCCAGACTGAGATTTCGAGTCATCCCGATCCGTTTGGAAGCTAGCATATGCGTAACCGGTTGCGCAAAGCTCAGTCTCTCCTCCATAAGTCAATACCCAATCCTTAGTCCCCCGTAGGTACTTAAGGATATTTTTAACAGCCATCCAGTGTGTTTCACCTGGATTTACTTGGTACCGACAGGTCATACTCAAAGCATATGCCACGTCTGGACGCGTGCATATCATGGCATACATGATCGATCCTATAGCTGATGCATAAGGAATTCGACTCATGCGCTCGACCTCTTCAGATGTCATGGGTGCCTAAGCTTTACTCAAATGCATCCCAGACGTCATTGGAAGATACCCCTTCTTGGAGTTGGTCATGCTGAACCTTTCAAGAATCTTATCTATATAAGACTCCTGACTCAGTGATAACATCCGTCGTGATCTATCTCTGTAGATACGGATTCCCAATATACGCTGTGCCTCGCCCAGATCTTTCATCTGGAAATGGTTCTTTAACCATACCTTAACCGAAGATAAGAGAGGAATATCATTCCCTATCAAGAGTATGTCATCGACATACAATATCAAGAAAAACGATTTTACTCCCACTCGACTTGACATATAAGCATGGTTACTCGACCGATCGAGTGAAACCATTTGCTTTTATGACTTGGTCGAAACGATGATTCCAACTCCAAGAAGCTTGCTTAAGTCCATAAATGGAACGCTTAAGGTTGCACACTTTCTTAGGATTTTTAGGGTCAATGAAACCTTCGGGTTGTACCATGTACAACTCCTCCTCCAAATAACCGTTTAAGAAGGCGGTTTTCACGTCCATCTGCCAAATTTCATAGTCATGAAAAGCGGCAATCGCTAAGATTATCCGAATGGAACGCAGCATGACTACGGGTGCAAAAATTTCATCATAATGCAATCCTTGCACTTGAGTGAAACCTTTTGCCACTAGTCGTGCCTTATAGGTGTCTGGTTGTCCCCCTACGGAATGCTTTATCTTGTAAAGCCATTTGCACTGAAGAGGCCGAACCTTATCAGGCAAATCAACCAGATCCCATACGTCATTCTCATACATAGAGTCCATCTCGGATTGCATGGCCTCAAGCCATAGCTTTGAGTCGGAACAGGTCATGGCTCCTTTATAGGTAGCGGGTTCGTTACTCTCTAGGAGCAAAACATCGTCTCTATCGTTCTCCTCGACCATACCAATGTATCTGTCTGGAGGTATGGAGACTCTACCCGACCTTCTAGGTTCCTCAGGAATATTAACCGCAGCAGAAGATGAAGGAACATCTTTGCAGCAGGAGCTCACCCAAGGGGTCTTGATGATCAAACCACAAACAAGACAAGCCTGACCCCTCAGATGGAAGCTCGAGTTACCAGGTCCAAACAACAAGCTATGACAAGCCAAGATCAAGCCAGGCCAAGCCACACAAATGAGGAAGGAAGTCCAGGGCTCAACAACCCATGCCAAGCCCCAACACAACCCACATTACCCACACAAGACAGAAACAAAGCTATTCAGGCCCAGACAGACCAATTAACAAACCCTGCATCTAGAAGGTACACCAGGGCATCCCAACCACCCCCACCATGGCCTACCATCAAGCCAACCCACTAAGCTACAATTTGTCTAGGACAAATCCTTTTGAAGTCTAGCAAAAACTCATGAAACAGACACCCCAAGTTAGAGTCCAGTAAAACATTAAAACAAAGAAGGTACAAGACAGATTGTGGTTTCCTTTTGCTTAAGTCAACTTGTCCTCGTCCAAGGCAGGTCTTATCTAAGTTCTAATAAGAGTAGGGAGTCCCAAGGAGCAGCAACACATCCAGGCAAAGCAACAAGGCAACAAGAACAACAGATTTCCATTTCAGGAAAACTCCAAAACTGCTTTATTTGCTTTTTGTTCAGTCTGTTTTTGTGTCTTGTGTCTGTTCTTTATAGTTGTTGAGCTCGTCCTATTATGAGGCTCTTAATTAGTGTCATTAGTAGTAGTTTGAATCCTAAGTTGGCCCTTGGATGATCTGTACATCCAATGGCTCACAAGATATCAGCCTCTCTATATAAGGAGGTCTTGTATGTTTATTTCAGATAGACTTTATGAATGAATTAACTTTGAGAAATCCCTCAAATCTATCAAACTTGTGCTAAGAGCTGTAGTTTGAAACAAGCCTGATACATCTTCAAGGTGTTTGATCAGTGCCTTGTCTTGTGAGTCAAGTTATACCTGTGCCTTGCTGTGGTTAACTTGCTTGCTGTTGAGGCTAAGTTTGGAGTGTTTGTGCTTTGCTGTAACACTTGAAACCTGTCTCTAAACTAGTCTTTGAGTCCCTTCTCTTGTGCTTTGCTGTAGGGGAGCTTCTCTAAGTCATATCATTTAATTCTCAGTTGATATAAGCCACTCTCTCTAAAACAACCTCCATTTCTATTTGAATTGTTTTCAGTTTAAGTGAACCTAGACTAGTATCCATCAAAACTTGTAAACCTTAGTAGTTTACACTCCAAATTGGTTATCAGAGCTTTGGTTGAGAGTCTTAGTGAGTTCATTTTCCCTAACTACATTTAAAAACACAAAAATAGCCCAATGAGTGAAGAGAGACTGGCAGGAGTTGAAGCAAGGATGGAGGATCTGGCTGGGATTGTAACCACCCTAACCAGAACCCTGGACCATGTAATAGGCAACCATTTGCTTGCTGGAAGAAGAGGCAGAGGGCGTGGAAGAGGCCAAGGAGGAGGCAGAGGAAGGCCACCTGATGATGAAGAGTATCCAGACTCAGATGACTCAACTAGAAGCAGAGCTTCCATCCACAGGCACATAGACAAGCATCTTAAGGTAGATATCCCTGAGTTTTCTGGTAGTCTTAATCCTGATGATTTGTTAGAATGGCTAAGAGAAGTAGAAAGGATCTTTGAGTACAAAGGATATAATGATTCTAAGTCTTTTAAAATAGCCATCCTTAAACTGAAAGGGTATGCTTCCCTTTGGTATGAAACTATGAAAGGGTTAAGGGCTAGGGAAGGTAAAGAACCCATCAAGTCTTGGACTAAACTGAAAAAGAAACTACTAGACAAGTTTGTTGCTAAGGATTACACCCAGGATCTGTTTCTCAAATTGTCTAAGTTGAAACAAGGAGACAAACCTGTTGAATCTTACCTGAGAGAGTTTGAACAACTCACCTTGCAGTGTGATATAAATGAGAAACCTGAGCAAAGGATTGCTAGGTACTTAGAGGGTCTAGATAAGAGTATTGCTAACAAGGTTAGGATGCAACCTCTGTGGTCATTTGATGATGTTGTCAACTTATCTCTGAGAATTGAAAAGATAGGGAAGACTAAGCCTAGTACACCAAAACCTGTTAGGCCTTTTCAAACCAGACCTTACAATGGGTTGAGAACCATGGATACCCCTAAGACAGCACCCCCACCTACCTTAGACAAGGGAAAGGGCATCATGGGTCAAAAGCCAAGCACTTCATTGACAGAGAATAGAATTAGGTGCTTCCAATGTCAAGGCTATAGACATTTCAGGAAGGATTGCCCTTCTAAGAAGACCTTAACTATAATGGAGGTTGAGGCTTGGGAAAAAGAAGGTCTAGTTGAATATGAAAGGGATGAGCCTGAGGTTGAAGAAGTGGTGAGTGAGGAAGAAGAGTCTATTCAGGAGGCAATAGTGGCACTCCCTGACACAGGGCACAGCTTGGTCCTATGGAGAGTAATGCATTCACAACATATACCATTGGAGGAGGATCAAAGGTCCCTCATTTTCAGAAGCAGATGTACCATACAAGAGAGGGTTTGTAACCTTATTATAGATGGAGGTAGTTGTACCAATGTGGCCTCTGTTACTATGGTTGATAAGCTGAAGTTGAGCACTCAAGAACACCCTCATCCCTATAAGTTGAGATGGTTGAGTAAGGGAGCAGAGGTTAAGGTGGATAAGCAATGTATGGTCCCCTTCTCCATTGGAAGTGTGTACAAAGATGAGGTATTGTGTGATGTGGTTCCAATGGATGCATGTCACTTGTTATTAGGAAGGCCATGGGAGTTTGATAAAAGCTCCATACACCAAGGAAGAAGCAACACCTATTCCTTCAAGCATGGGAGCAGGAAGGTGACATTAGCCCCCTTGCCACCACATCAGAAGAGCTATGGGAGTCCTAGTATGGCTGAAGATTTTAGTGGAGTCTTGTTTCTATCTGAGTCAGCAATGGTCAAAGAGTGTAGTGAAGAGCAACCTATATTAATGCTTCTATCAAAAGAAGTTCAGGAAGAAGAGACTAAGGTAATCCCTACAGAAGTTAAGCCCCTCATTGATCAGTTCAAGGAAGTGTTTCCAGATGAACTTCCTGATGGCTTACCCCCCTTGAGAGGGATTGAACACCAGATAGACCTTGTGCCAGGGTCTGTACTACCTAATATACCAGCATATAGGTGTGATCCCAAGGCTACACAAGAACTGCAGAAACAAGTTGGAGAGTTGATGAGTAAAGGGTTTGTAAGGGAGTCATTAAGTCCATGTGCTGTGCCTGCTCTATTGGTTCCTAAGAAGGATGGGACTTGGAGGATGTGCATAAATAGCAGGGCTATCAACAACATCACAGTCAAGTATAGGTTCCCTATACCTGGGCTTGATGACATGTTGGATGAGCTGAGTGGCTCAAGGTTCTTTTCTAAGATTGATTTGAGGCAAGGATACCATCAATTGAGGATCAGGGAGGGAGATGAGTGGAAGACAGCCTTCAAAACAAAGCATGGCCTTTATGAGTGGCTTGTCATGCCCTTTGGCCTGTCAAATGCCCCAAGTACCTTCATGAGATTGATGACATAAGTGCTTAGGCCTTGCCTAGGGAGATTTGTGGTGGTATACTTTGATGATATCCTCATCTACAGCCAGAGCAAGGATGATCATTTGAGGCATCTTGAGGCTGTGTTTGACATACTTAAGGAGAGTAAGCTCTTTGGGAAGCTTGAGAAATGCACCTTCATGACTGAGGAAGTCAAATTTCTAGGATATGTGGTATCTGGTAGAGGCATTTCAGTTGATCAAGATAAGATCATTGCAGTGCAGTCTTGGCCTATCCCTAAGAACATTACAGAAGTGAGAGGGTTTCATGGCCTAGCCTCTTTCTATAGGAGGTTCATTAAAGATTTTAGCACTATTGCAGCACCCCTCACTGAATGTATGAAGAGAGGAGAGTTCACTTGGACTGAGAATGCCTTGCAGGCTTTCAAACACATGAAGAAGCTCTTGTGCAGTGCACCTATCCTCAGGTTGCCAAACTTTGATTGCCTATTTGAGGTTGAGTGTGATGCAAGTGGAGTGGGGATTGGAGCTGTCCTCATCCAAGAGAAGAAACCTGTAGCCTACTTTAGTGAAAAGCTAAGTGGTGCCAAGCTGAACTATTCTACATATGATAAAGAGTTCTATGCTCTTGTCAGAGCTCTAAGACATTGGAGTCATTACCTGAAGCCCAAGCCTTTTGTCCTCCACTCTGATCATGAGGCATTGAAGTACATAGGAGGTCAACATAAGCTCAGTCATAGGCATGCTAAGTGGGTGGAGTTCCTCCAGTCATTCACCTTTTCTAGCAAATACAAAGAGGGCAAGCAAAATGTGGTGGCTGATGCATTGTCTAGGAGGTACACTCTGCTATCAACCATGGAGCAAAGGGTTCTTGGTTTTGAGTTCATGAAAGACATGTATCAAGAAGATCCAGACTTTGCAGAAGATTGGTTAGCACAGAAAGAGGGAACAAGGACCATTGATTCACCCTACACTCTGCAAAATGGATTCTTATTCAAAGGAAACAAGCTGTGTGTTCCCAGAGGATCTTATAGGAGTCTATTGATCAAGGAGGTACATGGAAGTGGCCTTGGAGGACACTTTGGGGTTCAGAAAACTGTGGACATACTACAGGATCAAATCTACTGGCCTAAGATGATGGGAGAAGTCCAAATAGTGCTCAGAAGGTGTGGAATTTGCAAAAGGCCAAGAGTTCCTTTCAAGCAGGACCTTACACCCCCCTACCAGTCCCATGTAGGCCTTGGGAAGATTTGAGCATGGGTTTTATAGTAGCATTGCCTAGGACAGCAAGAGGGAAAGATTCTATCATGGTGGTTGCGGATAGGTTCAGTAAGATGGCACATTTCATTGCCTATAAGAAGACTGAGGATGCGTTGAGTGTAGCAGAGCTATACCTTGATGAGGTGGTGAGGTTACATGGAGTCCCAAGGACTATTGTATCTGACAGAGACACAAAGTTTATGAGCCATTTCTGGAGAACATTGTGGAAGTTGCTTAACACTAGGTTGTTGTTTAGTACCTCCCATCATCCTCAAACAGATGGCCAAACTGAGGTGACCAACAAGACCTTGGGAAGGATCTTGAGGTGTATAGTCAGCAAATCTCTCAAGGATTGGGACTTGAAGTTGGCTCAAGCAGAGTTCTCTTTCAATAGAGCTCCATCAGCAGCCACATGCCACTCCCCCTTTGAAGTGGTCTATGGTACTAACCCCTTAATGCCTTTGAGTTTGTCTAATGTGTGCAGGTCAGAAATCCACTATGATGCCAAGAAGAGGGTGGAACAAATGCTAAAACTCCATGAATCAGTCAGAAAACAGATTGAGAAAACTAATGATCTATACAAGAAGAATGCCAAGGTTCCTAAGACCAAGAAAGACTTTGCACCAGGAGATTTAGTATGGATCAACCTAAGGAAAGAAAGGTTCCCTTACAAGAGAAAGAACAAGCTAGAGCCAAGAGCAGATGGTCCTTTTCAAGTCATAGAGAAGATAGGTCCTAATGCCTACAGAATTGATCTACCAGGAGAGTATGCAGTCCATGGAACATTCAATGTGGGAGATCTTAGTCTCTTCTATGAAGACTCTGAGGGAGAGGAAGACACAGGCTTTAGGTCAAGCCCTTTTCAACCTGGGGAGGCTGCAGCAGGAGCTCACCCAAGGGGTCTTGATGATCAAACCACAAACAAGACAAGCCTGACCCCTCAAATGGAAGCTCGAGTTACAAGGTCCAAACAACAAGCTATGACAAGCCAAGATCAAGCCAAGCCAAGCCACACCAATGAGGAAGGAAGTCCAGGGCTCAACAACCCATGCCAAGCCCCAACACAACCCACATCACCCACACAAGACAGAAACAAAGCCATTCAGGCCCAGACATACCAATTAACAAACCCTGCATCTACAAGGTACACCAGGGCTTCCCAACCACCCCCACCATGGCCTACCATCAAGCCAACCCACTAAGCTACAAGTTTGTCCAGGACAAATCCTTTTGAAGTCTAGCAAAAACTCATGAAACAGACACCCCAAGTTAGAGTCCAGTAAAACATTAAAACAAAGAAGGTACAAGACAGATTGTGGTTTCCTTTTGCTTAAGTCAACTTGTCCTCGTCCAAGGCAGGTCTTATCTAAGTTCTAATAAGAGTAGGGAGTCCCAAGGAGCAGCAACACATCCAGGCAAAGCAACAAGGCAACAAGAACAACAGATTTCCATTTCAGGAAAACTCCAAAACTGCTTTATTTGCTTTTTTTTCAGTCTGTTTTTGTGTCTTGTGTCTGTTCTTTATAATTGTTGAGCTCGTCCTATTATGAGGCTCTTAATTAGTGTCAGTAGTAGTAGTTTGAATCCTAAGTTGGCCCTTGGATGATCTGTACATCCAATGGCTCACAAGTTATCAGCCTCTCTATATAAGGAGGTCTTGTATGTTTATTTCAGATAGACTTTATGAATGAATTAACTTTGAGAAATCCCTCAAACCTATCAAACTTGTGCTAAGAGCTGTAGTTTGAAACAAGCCTGATACATCTTCAAGGTGTTTGATCAATGCCTTGTCTTGTGAGTCAAGTTATACCTGTGCCTTGCTGTGGTTAACTTGCTTGCTGTTGAGGCTAAGTTTGGACTGTTTGTGCTTTGCTGTAACACTTGAAACCTGTCTCTAAACTAGTCTTTGATTCCCTTCTCTTGTGCTTTGCTGTAGGGGAGCTTCTCTAAGTCATATCTTTTAATTCTCAGTTGATATAAGCCACTCTCTCTAAAACAACCTCCATTTCTATTTGAATTGTTTTCAGTTTAAGTGAACCTAGACTAGTATACATAAAAACTTGTAAACCTTAGTAGTTTACACTCCAATCTTCCTCCATCGGTTGCTCGGTTGTTGGTTATTGAATCTCCGACAGATCAAAGGTTCTATCACTCGTCTTGTTCTCGAGAAATTCATTCTCTAGAAACTTCGCACTAGCCGCAACAAAAACACGTTGTTCGGTAGGCGAATAAAAGTAATGACCAAACATTCCTTTTGGATAACCAATAAAGTATGTCTTGACCGATCGCGGGCCGAGCTTATCCTCGTGTCTCCACTTGACATAAGCATCGCAGCCCCAAACCCGAATAATGGACAAGTTAGGGACTGTTCCCTTCCACATTTCAAATGGAGTCTTGTCAACAGCTTTAGACGAACTTCGGTTAAGTATAAGAGCAGCTGACAAAAGAGCATAGCTCCACAATGAATCAGGCACTACCGTGTGACTCATCATGGATCGAACCATATCAAGTAATGTTCGATTTCTCCGTTCGGACACACCATTTAATTGAGGTGTTCCAGGTGGAGTTAACTGTAGTACTACACCACAGTTTTTAAGGTGTTGATCAAACTCATTCGAAAGATATTCGCCACCACGATCTGAACGTAGTGCTTTAATCTTTCTACCCAGCTGGTTTTCAACCTTATTCTGGTATTCCTTGAACTTATCAAAGGACTCACTTTTGTGCTTCATTAAGTAGACATATCCATATCTACTCAAATCGTCCGTGAAAGTGATAAAATATCTATAGCCATCTCTAGCGTTGATTGACATAGGTCCACACACATCAGTATGTATGAGTCCTAATAGGTCAGCAGCGCGCATTCCAACACCTTTGAAGGAAATTCGAGTCATTTTGCCTATGAGACATGATTCACACGTGCCAAAAGATTCATAGTCAAATGGTGAGATAGCCCCATTATCAATGAGCTTTTTCACGCGTTTTTCATTTATGTGTCCCATACGGCAATGCCATAGATAGGTTTGATCTTTGTCACCAACCTTTACCTTTTTATTACTCACATGCAATATATCTGTGGTTTGATCTAAAACATAAATCTCATTCATGGAAACTGCTTTACCATAAATCATTTCGTTAAAGGAGAAAATACAGCTATTATCCTTTATTACAAATGAAAAACCGTCCTTATCGAGTACGGAAACAGAAATAATGTTTTTAGATAAACTGGGTACATAGTAACAGTTATTTAAAAATAACTTAAATCCACTCGGGAGTTGGATTACATATGTTCCCACTGAAACGGCAGCTACTCTTGCTCCATTCCCCACTCGCATGTCCACATCACCCCTTGCGAGAGTTGTGATGTTTCTTAGGCCCTGCAAATGATTGCACAGATGAGAACCACAACCAGTATCAAGTACCCAAGTTCCGAAACTTGCATGGTTAATCTCAATCATATGAATAAAAGAAGACATACCAACAGGAGTGACGCGGCCTGCTTTTACGTCTTCAGCATACACGGGACAGTTCCGCCTCCAATGCCCAGTCTTGTGGAAATGGTGGCACTCCATGTTTTCTTTGCTCTTTGTCTTGCCTTGTGAGCTACTGCTAGTCTCACCAGGCCCACTCTTGCCCTTTCCTGGCTTCTTGAACTTTGGCTTCCCTACAGCTAGGTCGGCCTGAGCCTTGCCCTTACCCTTACCCTTACCCTTGTTTGCAATCATGAGAACGTCCTGCTTCAGGCTCCCACTCAATTTCAGATCCTTCTCAGTCTGTATGAGAAGTGAGTGTAGCTGATGAGGATTTCTCTTCAAATCATTCATATAGTAATTTGCCCAGAATTGGGCAAAACCATCATGAAGTGAATGAAGCATGCAGTCAATGACCACGCTCTATTTGATTTTGCAATCAAGTGCCTCCAGTTTTTCGAGATTCTCGATCATATCGAGAATGTGTGGGCTAACCGGTTGGCCCTTCTGGAGTTTCGCCTCAAAGAAGCGAGTGGTAAGCTCATACATAACGATCTTCGGTGCTTTTGAGAACTCGTTAGTGAGCGTGGTGAAAATCTTGTTTGCACCTTGGGCAATGAATCGTCTTTGCAAATTGGATTCCATTGAAAAGATGAGTACGTTCTTTATCGCACCCGCCTCCATTACGAAATCACTATAAGCAAGTGATTCATTGGCTCCTGCATTGGGGCCTGGGTTAGGCGGTAGTGGCTCAGTTAAGTACTTGAGCTTACCGTCAGCTATGGCAGCATTCCGTAATGAAGCCTCCCAGTCCGCAAAGTTGGACCCGTTATTCTTCAGTCGCGTGTACTGATTCATGTTGTCCATGAACATCTTAAGCCAGGATTCACGTGAGAGCGTGGCACTTGGCATAGGGGCATCAGCATGTCCAGCCATTTGTTATAACAGTTTTATCGATATAAATGAATGCTACACTGCGAGAAAGGAGATAAAACATAATAAGCATTTTCATCGTTTTAATTAAGTCTAATGCAAAACCGATTAATGCGAAGACTCTTGCATTTATACAATTCACCTCCCTCAAGTATTATATAAATGATCCCAAGACTCAATTTCTGTAAATTGATAAGCCAACTTCTTGGCTAATTCTACTTTTAGAATTCCTGGTCGATAAATTTCTGTAAATTCTATCTTTAGTCAATCATAATCACGAGATATTACTCGGACTATAATGTTGAGGTAAAATAGGTCAACACATACTACTTACCCAACGTAGAAGGGATCATATGGAGAGTAAGGTCCTATATGCCTACCGACGAAGAAGGGATTCATAGCAGTTTTTCCTATAAAGACTAATCTCAATTTTGGGTTTTAGAGGAAGGTCCATCAGCTTTAATTTTATTCATTTAAGTGAACGAATGATCTAGCATTTTGAGAATGAATAATTTAAGATGATAGCTTTTAGAATTGTGAGTGACATCTGGATGTCCATGATAATTAACATACAATCTATATGAGTCAATTTTCATGCAATTAAGTAGTAGGTGGTTTGGTTTAGGCGGAATATGATGCACTAACTATCATGCAAAAGAAAAACAATAAGAACGGAAAAAATGAAAATCAAAGTACAAAGTCCTAGTGTGGCCTATCCTATCAAAATAGAACAAAAATTACACTTTGAAATCCATCCTTATGGACCCTAGAAGCTTGACTTGATGTTCCATCTTGGTCCATGTAGCGGGAGTGAGCTATCCGATCTCCATCTTTGGTCTTCTCAAAAATACAATTTTTAAAATTACAAAATATAAACCTATTTACATTCTAATTTAAAAATTATAATTAAAGATTACAAAAGGGGAGATTCGAGATCTCAAAATACATCAAAGACCATGTTACCATCATTACGATAACACAATCTACTAAGGCCACACTAAGCAATACAAATTACAACCTCTTGTAAAAATACCAAAATAATCCATTCATTCATTCAACAAAATAAAATGCATCAACAAAATAAATTAAACATTCAAGACATAATTCATTAATTATGATGATTAATTTATCCAAACCACCTTTAAAATGATCAAAATTATGTGACCATTCCTTAATTGCACACAACAATTTTAATCAACCATAATCCAATTTAATTCATATTATCGGGTATAACATAAATTAAATTCAACATTATTTTAAACCTTTTTAAAATAATAGGGTATCTATCATTGTGAACTTTTTCACAACAATAATCAACATACATTATCTTTATAATGCAATAAACAAAACAAAAATAAAAATTAAATTTTTTTTTCACTATTCACAGATGAACAGTACCCGTGAACAGTAGCAGGTACAAATTTTTTTTTTTTCTCGGTTTTAAAAAAAAAACAAAACAAACACAAATTAATCTTTTTAATTTGATCATGCTAATAAAACTAGATCGGTACAAACATTCAACATCTAATCATTATTAAACATTGATACAAACTAGATGATTCAAATTAACCTTTTAAAATGAATATCTAAATCATGATTAATCAATTATCAAAATACTCAACTAATCATAATTGTTTTGTATATTCATATCGAAAAATTTAGCACAATGAATGTTCTTTAACATCCATAACAAATTCCTTTTACATTTCAATTTAATCCTCATTAAATCAAAATATCAACTAATTCATTATATTATTATCTTAACATATTAAAACAACAACATATATGAATCAAAAAGGAAAAACAAGGCAAAAAAAAAATTTTCTTCACGGTTGAACAGTGCCATGAACAGTACCAATTTTTTTTTTTTTTTCCTGGCCGTGAACATTACCAAAAAAAAAACAATCCCTAATTTTTTTTTTTCTTCTTTCAGCCGAAACAAAAACAAAAATTTCTAATCTTATATTTCATCAAATATGAAAACATATAAAATAATTTCATAGCCAATTGCTCTGATACCACTTGTGGGAAATATCGGTATACTTCCCTTTAAATTTTTTCGGATTATAATGAAATTATAACTATATGAATTTCTAGTCATAAATGAAATTGCATAATATAAAACAAGAGATAAAGAAATAACCTTCGGTCCTAGAAAAGGCCTAAGAACAAATACAAAAGTAGGTATTCTCCTAATCGTAACACCCAAGATAGTTCAAGAAATGCCTTCGTCGTGGTAGAACGAATACCCAAAAATTACTTCTAATTTTGTGTGTATATTGATGATGAATATGAAGATGAATGAGAGAGATAAAAATCAGAATTTTTCTTCTCCTCTTTTCTTTGTGTGTGCCGTGAGTTCTCTAGTCCACTAGGGTTTTTCTTTTTCTTTTTATTACTCCCTCCTATAACCATGTATCAAGAGGAATGTATAAAATAAAACCTAGTTTCCTTATTTAACTCAACCTCTATTAGGTAGTTAGCATCTCATTTTAATATATACATAATGTAATATGTATTCTAATTATTACTATTAATGGACCGTCACATAAACCGATTAATGCCGGACCAATACACTATAATAATATCGTGTAACACATATCCGCCAACTTAAATATAACAGTT
>JAIUZE010013797.1:0-79170 GCA_022085475.1 Heliosperma pusillum
TGAATTATTAATTCATACTAAAAACCCGCTTGACTTAAAGGATATTAAATTAAACTACAATCTCGTATTATAATTTCTAACATGTGAGAAATAATAATATTATGAAAACTTTTTAATTAAATAATTTACTTATTAAAATTTCCCACTTGCTAAATATTACAAAACGCGATAAAATAACAATACTAAAAAACCGTCACAAGTCCAAGGGGACCCACGGTTCATTTTGGACCGGTTTTGGTCATCTTTTCTAAAAACCGTTTCTTAATATTTCCCGCATGCTTAACATATTTAAAACCCGTCAAAACAACAACAAAACAATCAAGTATCGACAAAAACCCAAAGGACAATACCCGGACCAATACAGACCGGGGTGGACCGGCCTGAACCGGCCGGTTTGGGCTGGTTTTTCAGCCATTTTGCACGGCCACTTCCAAGGCCAAACAACAACCATTTTCCAATTATTTCTAACATGATTTTTATTAACAACATCCATTTTTAAACATCCAATTCAACCATCATCATACAAAAATCATGATTATGAACAAATCATTCAAATATGTCAAGAATACTAATCATGCTAATTATTCATACAACATAATAAAAATAACTACTTATCATGTTACTACTTAAAAATCATAAGTAACAATAATATAAACTAAAACTAAAGATATGTAACATTAATTCGTCGAGTAACTCGGAATCGTTACCTTAGCTAGCAAAATCAAGTAGCACCAAAATAAGAAGTAAAGAAAAACCCGTCTACTAATCTTCACCCAAAATATACGAGTCACCAAACTCGTCTTCAAACTCTTCCCCTTATAAGAAATGCCAAGAATAATATTGTTAGAATTAAAACTTGATTTTCCATAATTAAAGTGTTGAAAACGGTTTTGTCGGAATTGAAAATAAATCGTACCTGAAGATGGAGAGCGAAGAGGAGATTCTAGAAATATAAGTTAGGACGGATTTGAATAAGAAATGAAGGTTTTGTGACGATTTTGCTGAAGAACGACGAAGAACGACGAAGAACGATGAAGAACGATTAAAGAAAGTGTTAATTAGATCTTAATTTGATTTATTGTAAAATGAAAAGTTGTTAGTGAGTAAGTGTGGTGAGTGAGCCGTGCACATATAGAGGAAATATGGAGTCGGGTTTTGAAATTGTTTTTACGGAATTGACTCGGGTTTAATAAATATATTACGGTAATTGATTAAATATAATTAGATATCAAGTTAATTAAACCAAATATCTAGATATTATGTTATTGTAATGAAAAGAAAGAAAATATCAAGGCCTAAGAGAGGAAGGAGAGCCGTGTGGTTCATGAAGAATCGGGTCTGTTTTTCAAGCGATTTGCGTAATTTACGTTGACGGATCGATAAAGTAACAAATATCTTAGATATTTGTATTAGTTTAATCGAAAGAATGAAAATATCTAAAGTGAGTGGAAAAAGATGACATGGGCGTGTGACTCATGGCAAAGTCGAGTTTCGGGTTTGTTTCGGGATTTAAGATGACTCGGGAATAGTTAAATGGTGTTCGGGTTAAACCGTAAAACCTTCTCTTTAATTCCGAATAAATTCAAAATAATTATATTAAATTATCATAAATTCAAATAAATCTTAATTAAATTTATTAGTTTTTCAAATATAATTTCGGTCTTTAAAATTACGAGTTGAGTCGGGAAAAGTCAACGAAAGTCAAAGTCGACTTAAAAGTCAAGAAAAGTCAAAGATGACTTAAAAGTCAAGAAAAGTAAATGACGACTTAAAAGTCAAGAAAAGTCAATGACGACTTAAAAAGTCAAGAAAAGTCAAAGACGACTTAAAAGTCAAGAAAAGTCAAAGCTGACTTAAAAACGGGATTCTCATGGAATCTCTCAGAAATTCCAAATACGAACTCGGAATTTCCAAATACGACTCGAAACAATAAATTCTATTTTAAAAACTTAAGTTCGCTGAAAAGTATCCGTAAAATATTTTCACTAGAAAAATAGGGTACTTTTCGGGTTGTTACAGTACTCTCCTTTCGGATCATTACCGAATATATGATGAATCCTAGCGTTCTTTCGATTCTTACTAGGTCGTAAAACTACTATTGACAATCCTACTATCTATCCCGACTTTCTCTCTTAGAATAGATGACGAGGCATACAAACATTTAATCATGGCCACTAATCAAAGTTTTTCGTAAGGATTAGGCAAAGAAGTAAAGATAATTTAAGCAATTTTTTAATCAAAATAACAATACTAGAATATAATTAAACTTTTATGCTAACCCATCCCTAGTACAAATTTACCTATGTATTATTAACAAGAACATAAAAAATACAACTACTAGATTCAAGACTACTAACATGATAGACTGTGTGGGGGAATAGATTATAAGTACAATGATAATAACCATAATTAAAATGAAGATTAAAAACAAAAATAACAAGGACTAAAGTGAAGTGATAAGATCATAAGATGAGAATTTCATTTAGTTTAACTATGATGATATACATTAACAACATTAAGTAAAAGTAAAATGGAAACTTCATAATTGAAAACAAGATAAAGTAAAGCATAAGAATAGAAATTACCAAAGGAGTTTAGGCAATGAGAAATGTAGATTAGAAAGATGGCTTCCTTGCATGAACAATATAACAAAACCAAAATAAGAACTAGAAACTAAGAACGAAAAACTAAGAACAACTACACTACTTTTTTTTTGTATTTTCTAGGAGATAAGAAGAGCTGGTGATTCTTGGATGATTGATTGATTAAAAAGAGGTGCTACAACCCTTCTTCTATAGTTGAATAGGGACGTCGTGCTTTCAATCGTCATCAATATAGCCATCAATTTAGCAATAAAGATCGAGCAAAGGAAACGACGAGCGTGTAGAATAACACGTCGCCGATCGGGCTTAGGCTTCCCTGATCGGGAATGTCAGTTGCCAGGTGCCCTTTCAAATTCCTCCAAAAATATCTCATCACGCATCCCCATTTGGTAAACCCGATAAGAGATGTGTTGTCCATCCTTAAGAGCTTCATTGATTTCTTTATTTGACTTTCATATCCCCTATGGTATAGAAGATAATGTTAGGGGACGCGGAATCTCTTCATTTTGAGCCTTCGTTTGATTAAATTCCTCCTTCAGGATAAGCCAACACTACCATACTACTATCATTTTTACCAAGACTTGCTTCTCATAGCTCCGAGTGTTGGGATAAGTGCAATAATAGTAGGAAAAGTCGCGGAAGCCTCTTTATTTCCTATAAGACAAGACAAAGCACACAAAGCTACTACAACACGAGATTAGCTCTCAAAATCACTATAAATAGTGGAAATAACATGTAAAACCGAGCCAAATGAGGGAATAAAATCACACAAACATTACACTTATCAACCACACATGCTTAGTGAGGGTTTTAGAGGTTTAATTCATTTAATTCATATATGCCTTGAGTAGTCGGTTTAGTTTTGGTTGTTAGATGAAATTGAGCTCTCATTTCCTGTTTGTCCCTTATACTCGTTAGACTTTATGTCGGAGAAATAGAGGTACAGTTTGTTGTATGTTAGTGGGAATATGACGACGTTTTTTGGAGACGAACACTTCACGTTGATCGATCCGGCCATCAAATGTTGTATTCTTGCGAGGTGGTGTCATTGATTGTAGCGTATTTGCTTGTTTAATCTTGACCCCATCTTCCATGTAGTATAGCTGGAAGATGGTATTTGTGCTCTTTTCGCCTCTTTTGTGTGGGTTGAGCCGAATTTGAGCTACTCGAATTTCATGCGGGTTTGGCTGGATGCTCGAGTCTTGGATGCAAGAGTTTATCGCACGTCGAATCAGATGGGTTTCTCTTAAGAGTCTTGCCAGGTTTAGACAAGGAATTCTTTATTGTCATCCTACCGGGAGGACTAGAGTTTTGAGTATACGAAATATTTATCGTATACGGTTCAGGGAAACGTTTAACCCGTGGACTTGTTTAATTATCGTGCTTGCAAAGTACATATGCTAATGTTTGTCATTTACCGTGAGAGTATGTTTGATTCACATGATGGTGTTGGATCTGTATTGGATTATTAGATGTCAATTATTAGTTTGTGTGTTACGTTTCCAACCTCTTCGATTATATGGTTACTAGTTGTGAAGGCGAGTCTTCCCTAGTCATTGTTTGCATGTTGATCATATCATTGTTACTCCTCACATGCTTATATAGTTTTTATGAAATGTTATCGTTGTAATCGGCATGATATCTATAGACGTATGATGATGTATGCTTACATGCTCTAATTATTTTTGTTTTAATGTGATATAGCTGGGAGAACACCGAGGTACTCCCCATTAACTGTGGGCTTCATTTATAATGAATGAACATATTGCAAGTTTGTGTTTGAGTGAGGTTTTGATGAGTGAGCTAGCGAGCGTTGTACTTACATCGATTCACCCTTAGCTATCGTGGTTTTTATAATCTTATTTGTGTATTTATCAAGGGATCGGGATCCCATGTATTTATTTAGGTTACAATTTGTTTAAATGATTTATTAAACAAAGTTTTGGTTTTATGATTAGTGACATTCGCGATTTTGCTTCTAAAGTTTTTAAAATCTCGTATTTTCGCTGCAAATCTATGTGTTGACTTTATTGCATTATCGCGGGGTGTCACACTGTCTCAGTCGAGACATTTCTTGTCTGGGTCGAGACGAGTCTCCTTGGTCAGTACGCGATTGGTTTGGTTCCGTATTTACTTATAAGCTTAAGTTAATATTCCTAAACTCGACTACGTTTTCAAAATACTATATATATACCATCCCAACATCAATCATAAAACCCTTTACTGCTATTATCACAAAAATAATATAGAACATCTAAACCCTAATTAATAGGAGGGATAACAATTAAATTGGGGATATTTCTTCTAGCAAGCCAATTACTCATCTTTACTATTGTAAATTCTAAAACTTACTGTATTTGTCATTAATCTAGTTAGTAACCATCCTAATAGTCATCCTGCATTGTGAAGAGACTAATCATATTTTGGGATTTGGGGAATTATTACTATTTATGATTGTATTAAGGTAGATAGTCATTATATGTTTATTATATGTTTATAGCAGGAGGCGTATTTGTAAAAGGAACGATCCTTGAGTATTCTTGCGTGTGTGTTAATATTTGTGAAAGGTACGTTCTATCCTACTCACAATATTTCTTGGTAAAGACCTGTTCTGGGCAAGACAGAGCCGTCTCGGCCCAGACCGGACGATATAGAGCCGTCTCGGCCCAGACTTCCCCTTTCTCGAGCGAGACAAGTCTGGATTATGTTGGTATATGTTTGTGATGATGGTGTTTTTATGTATGATTGGTTGTTATTATCCTGGATGTGAATATAAGTACGATGGTATAGTAGATAAGTGTTTATGTGATGGAATGTGTTGTGAATGTGATAAGTGATTTGTTTTGCGATTGTGATCTGCACGGTGACTGGGAGGATTGTACGGTAATCATGGTGGTGAGTGTAAGGGTAGAATGATTAAGAGTGTAACACCCGCAAATGTACCCTATTTTTATAGTAAAAATATTTTACGGATACTTTTCAGCGAAATTTAGTTTTAGTTTAGAATTTAATTTTCCGAGTCGAATTTAGAATTTCCGAGTTCGTATTTGGAATTTCCGCGAGATTCGATGTGAATCCCGTCTTAAGGCGACTTTGACTTTTTCTTGACTTTTCCACTTACTCACCTTATACTCCCTCATAAACCCTAACACTCACACAAACACAACTCTTTCTTCTTCTCTAAGAAACCCAAAACCCAATCTTCCATAATCTTTCCAAGCTTAGATTCGTCATAACTCATTCGTTTCTCGCTCAAATTCACGTAAGTTCGTCTTATTCTTCCCCTCTCATCTTCCTCTATCCGTATTGGTAATAAAATTATCGTCTTTCTCGCTTTTTAAATTATCCGTCTTTCTCAAGGTGAATGATATTCATCTTTTGTTATCTAATTGTAGGTGGAGACTATCTAGAAATCGATTAAAGACGCATAAAGGTAACGGTGAAGGGTTAATCGATATCATTTACGTGTTTTATGTGTTTTCTAGGCTAGTAATCATATTTAGATTATGGTTAGTATGCTTAGGACTTGTGTTGTTGTTAATGGATGTTGTTAGTTGTTAATTGATATGAGAATTGATGGTTTGTGATGATAAATGAGGATTTTTGTTGTTGATAACTTGTTGGGATTTGATCGTGCCTGAATCCCGTGAAGGACGCTGGCTGCGTCGTGGGACGCTGGCGGCGTCGTGGGGGCGCTGGCAGCGTTACTCGCGGCCGACTGCAGTTTTCCTACACTGATCCCTTTTCGTAAAATGATCATATCTCCTTCGTTACTTGCTTGTTTTGAGCTTGTGACATCTCGTTGGAACCGTAAGAGGATAAGCTATCACCTCCATTTAGAATTTCTGCATTTTCATGTCTAGAACTCTAGTTATGACCGGTTGAAGTGGACCCTTGTTTTCGTTGGTTTCCAAACAACGTTGTTTTGGAGAGGTGATCTATGTTTTTATTCATTATGCTTCATAACTCGCTCTAATGTTTATGTATCATGTATTGATTCATTTTTATCATTGTTAAGTTTATATAATTCCCTATTCTCATGTTTTGTGACGGTTTTTGGTATGTTCCCACTTTGAGTCGTTTTTTACAAATGATACGGTTTGAGCACTATGTTGTATGTGTTTGTACTCTTCATTCTTGGGGATACCTCCACGTTCTAAGGCTGAATGTCGCGGGGAAACGGGGAGTATCATACTGCTTAATTGCATGGTGTTAGTGGCGGAATCGACGACGTGTTGGGAGGCCCCCCCCCCCCGCGCAACCCCCCGCATTGCGTGATCGACCCCGGGCGTCAAATGTGGAGGTACTTGCGAGGTGGTGTTATTTGCAATGTAGCGTTATGCTTGTTATGGGTTGTGCTCTTTTGCCCCTCTTCGTGAATTTAGCGAGCTGTCCGAATTTGGGGTACTCGCGTCATAGCGATGACCGAGTCTGAGTTGGATGCGAAACGTTTATTCGCATGTCGAAATCGCCGCACAAGTTATTCGAGAGTCTGGCCAGCTTTAGATTAGGAAACCGTATTATTATCGTCGTCCCTACCAGGAGGAAATATTCAATATACGAAATGGATTGAATCGTTTGTGTTCAGGGAATGTTTTCTCCCGTGGATGCTCTGTTAATTATACTTGCACATTGTGCATAACCACGGTGCTAGTGAGTTTTCCATTTAACGTGAGAGAGGCGTCCCGTGTATTGTTTGGGTGGATGGGTCGATATACATGATTGATCTACTCATGGTTCATACCATGACCTTGGCTATGGTTTTGTTGTCGGTCTCATCTGATCAACACTTATACGCTTACAGTGAGATGTAAGCCCTAGTGAGCGTATTCGGTTGCCTAAGAGTGTCTTCCCCGAGTCTTTGTATAACATGATGGTTACGGTTTTGTACTCCATGTATCGATATCTTCATGCATTGAATTGCCTATCTATTCTTATCGTATTTCACATGTATATATATATATGCATGCTTCTACTTTTGTATTTCCTTCTATGGACGTTAATGTGATATGGCTGGGAGAACCCGGAGTTACTCCCCACTGACTGTGGCGTTCATGTTTTTCATGGATGAACAGGTTGCTTGATTTGGATGGCTTTTTGCTATGATATTTTGGGTTTGGGTGTGAGCTAGCGGGCGTAGTCCCTGGGTGAAACACCTCTAGACGATTTTAGCTTGTTTGCTAAACACTTTTACTTTGTTAACATTTAGAGAGACTTCGTCTCTTGTTGTAGTTTATTTCGTACTTTGGTTTGTAATATTTGACACTCCTCGTATACTTCTTCTTGCGTGTATAAAAGTTTTAAAAACTTCATATTTCCGCTATATAATTCACATGCTTGTATGTTTTATATTTCCGCATTCGCGAGGGTTGTCACAGAATCGCTTGATAGCATGTCCACTCGCTTCTCTAGTATCATTAATGAATTGAATAATCTTGGAAAAACTTTTGACTCCGAGGAAATTGCTAGAAGATGCTTTGAAGTCTGTCTAAACGATGGAGACCTAAGGTGACGGTATTGAGGAATGTAAAGATCTATCTAACCTATCTTATCAAGAGCTACTCGGAACCCTAATGGCTCACGAGATTACTCTTGATGAGGATGAGGCAAACGATAGAAATAGTAAGAAAATGGCTTTACAAGCTGAGTCTAGTGAAAAACAAGATTCAGATCTTGAAGATGAAACAGAATTATTTGCTAGACGTTTTAAGAAAAAATTCTTTAATAAAAAACAAAGAAAAACGTTTAACAATAACACTAACAAATCTTATAAGAAGCCAATCGTGTCAAAAGGGTCTCTCTCAAGTCGTGGTTGCCTCAAGTGTGGGGACAATGATCATATGATTAAGGATTGCCCTACCTGGAAGAAAATCAAAGACAAAAATCAACGAGACAAAACTAAGAAGGAATTCAAGCAAGTCATGATGGCTTATTGGTGGGGAGATCTTGACACAGAAGACGACGAGTCAGAAGAAGAAGTTTCCAACCTATGTCTGAGCAACGTCAATCTTGACCTAATTTCTGACAGTGACAACGAGAGTGAATCGGAGACGTGTCTGTTGGAGTAGGTGTCCTCCACACTAGTGCGCCACATAATAAATCTTATTAAGGAGTATAATTGGGATATTTATTGACTATATATATGATTAGTCAGTTGATTAACGTAAATCAATAACGGTTGGCTGACTAGAGTTTGACGTTATTGTCGTATGACGGCGGTGATCAACTGATCCCTTTCGGTCACACCTATAGGATGAAATCCAAATAATAACTAATTATTTGTATATGATACAGTTAATTAGTCCATTACATATATTTGATATGTACGAGAGTTAATTGTTAGAAATTGAGTTATGAACTCAAATTCGATTAAGTTTATTTTTCAATTATGCGATAATTGACTAATAAATTTATATCTTATTTTAATATGATTAAATAAGTTTTAACTTAGTAATTATCGTTAAATTACTAAATTAGTTGAGGTTTTCAGATAGAGGTAATTAGTTAATTATATTTACAAGGAGTTGTAAAATAAATTAACTATGCATTGTGGGACCCATTATATATTGATATAATGGTAAAATATTACTTAAAATGTTAAGTACATATTATTTATTTATTTGTGTCAAATAATTGTTATATAATCAAATTAACACTTAATTATATAAGATAATTAAGCATATGATTAATAAGTATTTGTGGGACAAATATCAAAAATCGAAATTGACCAAATAAGGCCTCACATGGCCGGTCAAGTAAGTAGTGGTGAGGTGATGATGGTTGCTTTTGTTCATGCTCACAAGTCACATGTGATTATGACATGAATACTAACCTAAAATCATTTCATTCAATACTACACTCTACCACTTTGCATGTGCATTAAAATAAGCAAAATTAGTCCCTTGTGAAGGGCTCATGACTGGCCATATTGCCTATAAAAGGGCAATATGGTTGTTCATTTCATTTTTTCATTCTTGCTCATTTTCTCGTATATCTCTCAATATTCATCTTCTCACTAAAACTCTCATAATACTAATATTTACTAAGTATTACTAGTGTAGTAATATATACTAATATTAGTAGCATAATATCTATCTTATTATCTAGTTAATAATAAGAATAGATTAATTGGTATCATCTTGGTGCAACTTGAAGGAGGTCTTCTATTTTGGAGATTGTTCTTGTTCGTCCATATTTATAGCTCAAGAACAACAAGAAGGAGTTCTTGTTGTGCCCATTTAATTTCCATATCAATGTGAGGAAATTTCTTCTTTTATATAAATGTCTTTATATTTGCATGCATGTTACATAGATCATTAAATACTAAATTAACAAGTAATTTATGAACTAATTAGAGGAGTCTAATTAAGGTCTATGGACTTTCATGTGGTATCAGAGCTAGCTTGTAGCAAGCATGTTCATTTTGGACATTTTTTTATTAAAGTTATAAGATAACTAATAAATCAAAACAATTGAGTTAAAATATGATTCTGACGAAACCTTTTGGTGCATGTATACCTACTGACCTCAAAAGTTTGTGGTCAAATTTCGTGATTTTAGGGATTAATTTGCTATTTAGTTTGATTTTTGGCTTTTAAACCGAGTTAACATCCATTTTATGTGTTAAAAGTTAACTAAAAATAGTTGCATATTGATTCTGGCCATGAAATTTTAATATGATCTCACATGCATGTCTTACATATTGTATGTAAAATTTCGTGACTTTTAATTAAGTATTTGATGTTTATTGATTTTTATACGATAAAAGTCGATAATATGAGATTATAATGTTCATAAAATTGAAATTTCCTTTTATGGTAATGAACGTTTTTGGTACATTTTATATTCTGGTTTTTATCATCTTGGTAAAATTTCATAATTTGTTTCACTGTTTTACTATATTTAATGATTTTTATTTGATAAAACAATTAAATACAAAGTTATTTGTTCATAAACTTAATTTAAATTTCTTGGGCAAATGTTTTTTTATTTTTGGAGTTCCAGGAAATGTTCCAGAATGTAAAAAATTTTTGGTTTCAAATTTTTATGATGTTTATATTTTATTTTGGGTTTATTTCATAATTGTTATGTTTAAACCGTTATATTTAGCAAATGAAATCAAATCGATCTAATTAATGACCAACAAAATTAGTAGGGACTAATTTTGAGTTCTAAAACTTTTTAGTTAATTAGTTTGAATTTAAATGTTATTTAAATGTTGATATTGATTTTTAATGGTTTAAAATTAAAACCATCTCGTAAAATCGAGTTACAATGAACATGAATGTGTTTAGGGCGATTTTGGCATGAATGTTGCAGCAATTTATTTTATTTATGGTTGAATGAATGAATGTCATTTATTTAATAATTTATGCAAATTTTGTAGCTAGTATGGCCTAGTTATTTTTAATCGTTATTATCCGTAATGTAAGGGAATAACGATTTGATTGTAATTTTATTGTGATCTCGTATCGCCGGTTTGTATAAATTAATAATTTCATTTTATAGAATAAATGTATAATAGGAATTTGTATATTTGTATATTTGTAATTATTTTTATGAAGACCGATGACTCCGTCAAGACGGTGCCATTTTTGGAAGGTGTTCCAAGTGAAGAGGCAAGGGACCAAGGAGTTGGTTTCCAAATTTGTAATTATCTAGGTAATTTTATTAGCTAGGTGGCCATACTAGGATTTTTCCGTTGCTTGTTGCTTGCTTTATTTCCGCTCATGCCAAAATCGTCACACATGCATTTTATTTTCCGTTATTGTCAATTCAACGTTATTCACAATTCACCGACTTAGTTCACTTATAGGGAATTAATAACTAAATTGACAAGATCTCTCACGTATTTAAAAAAAATATTGAGGGCTACTACGCTCGTGGGTCCCTTTTTACCTCGGGTAAGTAGGGTGTTACGATCTCAAGCTAAAATTGGATTGGACTCAACGAGATAAGCGTTATCTTGGGACTAGGAGATGGATTTAGTTGAAATCCGTCAACCAAGAGTTCTAAGGGTAGAATTAGTCAAGTAATTACTTACCATTTCTAGATAAAGGTAGCATGCAATGACTATTTTTTATTTAAAGATGGATCTTGGAATCATTTATATAATTTAGTGAGAGGTCATTATATAAATGCTAAACTTGTTAAAATGTTTTTCAAGTAAATTAACAATGAATGTTTATATATTTCTTTTTTTTGTAGTAACCATATTCGCACAATGTCAACTTCATCAAACAACGCAACCTTGGGTAAGGACTCATGGTTAAGATCCGTCATGGACAAGTGTGTCCTAAAAGATGACGGTAGTAACTTCGTTGAATGGGAATCAACGATCAAGAGCGCCGCGATATCCGATAACGTGCTTCGCTACTTGGTCGAAGAGCCCCCCACCGAACCCGCGCCAAGATCGTCTGCGGTGGTTCAGGCCGAATATGACCTTTATTTGAAGGTTGCTAATGACGTCAAGAATGTCTTGATTTGGTCAATCTCACCCAAACTCAAACTCCAATTGATATCTCTCGATGCATATGCGATATTCACGAGGATAATGTCAATGTTTTCGCAAGCCTCTCAAATTCTCCAAAATGAGGCGGCTACGAAATTCTTTGACACTAAGCTTCAAAGGGGCCAAAACGTTGGCCCACACGTGCTCAAAATGGTTGAGCACGCGGACACCTTAGAGCGTCTAGGGTGCAAAATTTCGAAGCAATTAGTGGTGGGTAAAATCCTTCATTCACTCACACCAAAGTTCACCCAATTTAGGGTGAACTATAACATGAATGGCATGGAAAAGAGTTTCCATGAACTCGATGCACTCCTCACCCAAGCGGAGAGGGACATGGAGGCTAGTGGGAGTGAACCCAAGGACGTTCTTTCAATGAAATTGAAGAACATGAGCGTTGGGGTAAAGAAGGACAAAGGAAAGGGTAAGACTCTTTTCAAGAAAATCGGCAAGGGAAAGGGTCAGGGCTTTTATATGCCCAAACCCAAAGTCAACAAACACGCGGAGGCGGATTGCTATTATTGTAATGGCAAAGGGCATTGGAAACGCAATTGCCCCAAATAATTGAAAGACAAGAAGGACGGTTGTGTGACAACGTCAGGTAAAATTCTTTCATCACTCTATATGATAGATATTAACTTTGCTAGTACATCTTCTTGGGTATTTGATACCGGTTGTGGTTCTCACCTTTGTAATCATGTACAGGGGCTGAAAGACGCGCAAGCACTAGCCAAGGGTGACGTGGACCTGCGCATGGGAAATGGAGCTAAAGTAGCCGCATTTTTTGTGGGCACCTAAGTTCTTCTTTTGCCTAATGGTTTGGAGTTGTATATAAATAATTGCTATTATGTACCAACTCTTACCAAGAACATTATCTCCATTTCCGTGTTAGACGTGGAAGGTTTTCCATTTTGTATTAAGAACAATCGTTGTACTTTTTCATTTACTGAAATGGTTTATGGCGAGGCCATTTCTATTGAAGGTATTTATGTTCTAGATATTGCAAAAGAGGTCTATCATGTAGAAAACAAGAAGCTCAAAACAAGTGAACCTAATCAATCATACCTTTGGCATTGTCGTTTAGGGTACATTAACGAATGACGCATAAAGAGACTTGTTTCATCGAAAGTACTCAAACCATTTGATTACGAATCTTATGGTGTATGCGAATCTTGTCTCCTAGGCAAGATGACTCGTTCTCCTTTTAAGGGAAAAGGGACACGAGCAAGTGAAGTATTAGGACTTATACATACGGATGTATGCGGTCCAATGACTATCCAAGCTAGAGGTGGTTATCACTACTTCATTACTTTTACCGACGACTTGAGTAGATATGGATATGTCTACTTGATAAGGCATAAAAGTGATGCTTTCGAAAAATTCAAAGAATTTCTAAATGAAGTAGAAAACCAATTGAATAAAAAGATTAAAGCCCAACTATCCGATCGTGGTGGTGAATACTTGAACAATGAATTTGATTCACACCTAAAAGATTGTGGTATAGTATCACACTGAACTCCTCCTGGGACACCTCAGTTAAAAGGTGTGTCCGAAAGGAGAAATCGAACTTTATTAGATATGGTTCGATCTATGATGAGTCTGACAGAGCTTCCTGATTATTTTTGGGGTTTTGCTATCTTATCTGCAATATTTTCACTAAATCGAAGCCCGACTAAAGCGGCAAACAAGACTCCATATGAGATATGGACAGGAAAAGTCCCTTATTTGTCGTTTATGAGAATTTGAGGATGCGACGCTTTTGTTAAGAATAAGTCTGGCGATAAACTCGCACCCAAATCTGAAAAATGTCTGTTTGTAGGATATCCAAAGGAATCACATGCTTATTACTTCTACAATAAACACGAGGACAAAGTGTTTGTGTCTCGTGATGCAGTCTTTTTAGAAAATAATTTTATTTCTAAAAGACACAGTGGGAGAAAATTTGAACTTGATGAAGTCCAAGAGCCACAAACCGAAAAGGACGACGAGGAAAACGTTCCCTCTTCGTTTGACACGGTCATTATTCCTTCGGAACCTAGGAGGTCAAGCAGAATTAGTCATCAACCTGATAGATACCTTGGTATTATAAAGGAAGGTAATGACTATAATGTGTTACTTTTTGAAAGTAACGAACCTACTACCTACAAAGCAGCCATTTCTAGTCCCGACTCAAAGCTATGGCTAGGAGCCATGCAATCCGAAATAGATTCTATGTACGACAATCAAGTATGGGACTTGGTTGATTTACCTAAGTAGGTAAGACCTCTTTAGTGTATGTAAGTGGATCTATAAGATCAAAGTGGCATAGATAAACATAATGATGTTTACAATGCTAGATTGGTGGCAAAAGGTTTCACCCAAGTTCATGGTCTTCACTATGACGAAACCTTCGCCTCAGTCGCTATGCTTCGATCCATAAGGATTATCTTAGCGGTTACCGCATTTCATAATTATGAGATTTGGCAAATGGATGTCAAAACCGCCTTCTTGAATGGGATTCTAGAAGAGAAAGTGTACATGACACAACCTGAAGGTTTTGTGGATCCATCAAACCCTAAGAAGGTATGCAAACTTAAGAGATCCATCTATGGTCTTAAACAAGCATCCAGGAGTTGGAATCATCGTTTCGATCATGTAATTAAACAAAATGGTTTCACTCGAAATGTCGAGGAACCATGTTTATACATGAATTTAGTGGGAGTAAAGTAACTTTTCTAGTCTTGTATGTAGATGACATACTACTCATTGGGAATGATATTCCAATGCTCACTTATGTGAAGGAGTGGCTAGGGATTCATTTCCAAATGAAAGACTTAGGAGAGGCCCAGCGCATCTTAGGTATCCGGATCTATAGGGATAGATCTAAAAGGATACTAGCATTAAGTCAAGAAACTTATATTGATAAGATTCTTGATCGGTTCAACATGAAAGACTCTAAGAGAGGCTTTCTTCCTATGGGAAGTGGGATCACTTTGAGCAAGTCAGAGTGCCCTACGAAACCCGAGGAGATTGAACGCATAAAATTGATCCCTTACGCATCTGCTGTTGGATCAATCATGTATGCTATGATGTGCACTCGTCCCGATGTTGCATATGCTTTGAGCATGACAAGTCGTTACCAAGCAAATCCAGGTGAGAGTCACTGGATAGCCGTAAAGAACATCCTTAAGTACTTGAGAAGGACCAAGGATTCGTTCTTAGTGTTTGGAGGCGAGACTGAGTTACGTGTAAAAGGTTACACAGATGCTAGTTTCCAAACAGACAGGGATGATATGAAATCCCAATCCGTCTATGTTTATATGATGAATGGAGGAGCTGTTTGCTGGAAGAGTTTCAAGCAAAGCGTTACAGCGGATTCTACAACAAAAGTAGAGTACCTTGCAGCGTCTGAAGCTGCAAAGGAAGCTGTGTGGATTCAGCAATTTTTGGAAGGACTAACAATAGTCCCTTCTGCCAAAGATCCTATCACGATTTATTGTGATAACAGTGGGGTATTTTTCAAGCAAAAGAGCCCAAGTCTAGTAACAAGTCTAGACATGTACTTAGGAAATATAATGTAATTAGAGATTACGTGGACAGAAAGGAAATTGACATTTGTAAGGTTGGGACAGATGACAACATTGCTGATCCTTTAACCAAGCCTTTATCAAAGGCTAAGCATGATGGTTATGTCGTCACAATGGGATTGAGAGGTGTACCATAATTCCTTTAGATTATGTAATATGTAATAATTGAATGATGTATTAATTGTTTCATATATGATAATTGCATTCATTGTTCGATTTTTATTATAAACTCTTTTATTTAGTTTGACTAAATTTAATACTTTGTTTATCCGAATAGATTGTAAGACAATGTTGGACCCTATTCAAGTGAATAAGACGAACTTAGTATTTTTTCCCTAGTCACTCAATGAGGTGACGTCTCGAAGTGACTAGATTGTAAGTCGATCGATGGTTGGTTCAGCACCATGGGGTCATGGAGATTACTGGTCGTTTACATAGACAGACTGTATGACACTCTGTCGGACAGTGACATTTGTAGAGACCCTTAAATCAATTATTTGATGCCTCGTCGTGGCGGGGTCTTTTATCTTATTCCTATGAGTCGATTCTTTTGACTGCCGACTGTCTATCTGAGTCGGTGCAGTTTCCGTTTGGTTTTGGTAGATGTTCTAGGTCATGCCGTAAAAGGAGGCCGATGGACATCTTCTGGATCATGGTGATCTGCATCATACATAGTAGATGAATCAACAGGAATTGTCCACCCACGTTGGGTACAAACATCTTCAGGCCACTCAAGGAGAAGTTACTGTAAATGCGTGGCCACGCTCGGAAAGAGATCTATGGTAGATTTTACGGTCAGACAGTTACTCTCCCTATCGAGAAAAACCACTCTAGATATAATCAATCGCAAGTGACACCTTGCGTTGAGTGGGATATGTGATAAAGAGACAAGAGAATTGGTGACGCACACTTGTGTCAGACAAGTGGGAGATTGTTGGAGTAGGTGTCCTCCACAATAGTGCGCCACATAATAATTCTTATTAAAGAATATAATTGGGATATTTATTGACTATATATATATGATTAGTCAGTTGATTAACATAAATCAATAACGGTTGGTTGACTAGAGTTTGACGTTATTGTCGTATGACGGCGATGATCAACTGATCCCTTTCGGTCACACCTATAGAATTAAATCCAAATAGTAACTAATTATTTGTATATGATACAGTTAGTTAGTCAATTACATATATTTGATATGTACGAGAGTTAATTGTTAGAAATTGAGTTATGAACTCACATTCGATTAAGTTTATTTTTCAATTATGCGATAATTGACTAATAAATTTATATCTTATTTTAATATGATTAAATAAGATTTAACTTAGTAATTAATCGTTAAATTACTAAATTAGTTGAGGTTTTGAGATAGAGGTAATTAGTTAATTATATTTACAAGGAATTGTAAAATAAGTTAACTATGCATTGTGGGACCCATTATATATTGATATAATGGTAAATATTACTTAAAATGTTAAGTAAATATTTTTTATTTATTTGTGTCAAATAATTGTTATTTGATCAAATTAACACTTAATTATATAAGATAATTAAGCATATGATTAATAAGTATTTGTGGAACAAATATCAAAAATCAAAATAAACCAAATAAGGCCTCACATGGCCGGTCAAGTAAGTAGTGGTGAGTTGATGATGGTTGCTTTTGTTCATGCTCACAAGTCACATGTGATTATGACATGAATAGTAACCTAAAATCATTTCATTCAACACTACACTCTACCACTTTGCATGTGTATTAAAATAAGCAAAATTAGTCCCTAGTGAAGGGCTCATGATCGACCATATTGCCTATAAAAGGGCAATATGGTTGTTCATTTCATTTGTTCATTCTTGCTCATTTTCTCATACATCTCTCAAAACTCATCTTCTCACTAAATGTCTCATAATACTAATATTTACTAAGTATTACTAGTGTAGTAATATATACTAATATTAGTAGCATAATATCTATCTTATTATCTAGTTAATAATAAGAATAGATTATTTTGTATCATCTTGGTGCAACTTGAAGGAGGTCTTCTATTTTGGAGATTGTTCGTGTTCATCCATATTTATAGCTCAAGAACAACAAGAAGGATTTCTTGTTGTGCCCATTTAATTTCCATATCAATGTGAGGAAATTTCTTCTTTTATATAAATGTCTTTATATTTGCATGCATGTTACATAGATCATTAAATACTAAATTAACAAGTAATTTAGTAACTAATTAGAGGAGTCTAATTAAGGTCTATGGACTTTCACAACCATAACTCAATCCCCCACCATTTCTTACTGAAGTTGAAAAGCGACGCCAATACTTGGAGGAGCAACTAATGTACCTCAAGGGAGATGACATCTACAGGGAGAATAATCGCAAATATAAAGCGGTAAATGCCCAATTGCCAACCAATTTCAACATGACTGACATCCCAAAATTCATGGGGCATGAAAACCCTTTGAATCATATTCGTGCCTACAATGATTACATGTCTATCAAAGGCATCAAACCAGAGATATTCCTAAGGATATGCAGCAGGAGCTCACCCAAGGGGCCTTGATGATCAAGCCACAAGCAAGACAAGCCTGACCCCAAGACCCCTTCAGATGGAAGCTCGAGTCACAAGGTCTAACAGCAAGTCATGGCAAGCCAACTTCAAGACAAACCAAGCCAAGATATTGAGGAAGATAGTCCAGGGCTTGCCAAGCCATGCCAAGGTCCAATACAGTCCACACTCCCCACACAAGACAGAAACAATACCAGTCAGAGCTCAGCAGACCAGTTAGCAAACCCAGCACCAAGGAGGTACACCAGAGCATCCCAACCACCCCCACCATGGCCTACCATCAAGCCAACCCCCTAATCAACAAGTTTGTCCAGGATAATCCCTTTTGAAGTCTAGCAAAAACTTAAGTAACAAGCAGCCCAAGTTAGAGTCCAATGAACATTAAAACAGAGAAAGTACAAGTTCAGATTGTGGCTTTCCTTTTGTTTAAGTCAACTTGTCCTCATCCAAGGCAGGTTTATCTAAGTCCTAATGAGAATAGAGAGTCCCAAGGAGCAACAAGACACCCAGGCAAGGCAGCAAGACAACCAGAGCAACAGATTTCCATTTCAGGAAAACTCTAAAAACTGCTTTATTGCTTTTTGTTCAGTCTGTTTTTATGTCTTGTGTCTGTACTTTATAGTTGTTGAGCTCGTCCCTTTGTGAGGCTCTTAATTAGTGTCTGTTGTAGTAGTTTAGATCCTAAGCTGGCCCTTGGATGAACTGTGCATCCAATGGTTCACAAGATATCAGCCTCCCTATATAAGGAGGTCTTTGTATGTTGTTTTAATTAGATTTTATGAATGAATTAACTTTGAGAAATACCTCAAATCCTTCAAACTTGTGCTAAGAGCTTTAGTTTGAGTCAAGCCTGATACATCTTCCAGGTGTTTGATCAGTGTCTTGCTTTGTGAGTCAAGTTATATCTGTGCCTTGTTGTGATTAGCTTGCTTGCTGTTTGAGTCTAGTCTAGGGTTTTTGTGCTTTGCTGTAACACTTTATACCTGTCTCAGAACTAGTCTTTGAGTCCCTTCTCTTGTGCCTTGCTGTAGGGGAGTTTCTTTAAGTCATATCCTTGAGTTTCCAGTTGAAACAATTCACCCTCTCTAAAACAACATCCATTTCTGCTTGAAATTGTTATCAGTTTGAGTAAGCCTAATCAAACAATCCTTAAAATTGTAAACCTTAGTAGTTTACACTCCAAATTGGTTATCAGAACTTAGGTTGAGAGTCTTAGTGAGTTAATTTTTCCTAACTACATTTAAAAACACAAAAATAGCCCAATGAGTGAAGAGAGACTGGCAGGAGTAGAAGCAAGGATAGAGGATCTAGCTGGGATTGTAACCACCTTAACCAGAGTCCTGGATCAGGTAATAGGCAACCAGTTGTTTGCAGGAGGAAGAGGCAGAGGACGTGGAAGAGGCCAAGGAGGAGGCAGAGGAAGGCCACCTGATGATGAAGAGTATCCAGACTCAGATGACTCAACAAGGAGCATGGCTTCCATCCACAGGCACATAGACAAGCATCTTAAGGTAGACATCCCTGAGTTTTCTGGTAGTCTTAATCCTGATGATTTGTTAGAATGGCTAAGAGAAGTAGAAAGAATCTTTGAATACAAAGGATATAATGATTCTAAGTCTTTTAAAGTAGCCATCCTTAAACTGAAAGGGTATGCTTCTCTTTGGTATGAAACCATGAAAGGGTTAAGGGCTAGGGAAGGTAAAGAACCCATCAAGTCTTGGACTAAACTGAAAAAGAAACTGCTAGACAAGTTTGTTGCTAAGGATTACACCCATGATCTGTTTATTAAGTTGTCTAAGTTGAAACAAGGGGATAAACCTGTTGAATCCTACTTGAGAGAGTTTGAACAGCTCACCTTGCAGTGTGATATAAATGAGAAACCTGAGCAAAGGATTGCTAGGTACTTAGAGGGTCTAGATAAGAGCATTGCTAACAAGGTTAGGATGCAACCTCTGTGGTCATTTGATGATGTTGTTAACTTATCTCTGAGAATTGAAAAGATAGGGAAGACTAAACCTGTTACACCAAAACCTGTTAGGCCTTTTCAAACCAGACCTTACAGTGGATTGAGGACCATGGATACCCCTAAGACAGCACCCCCACCTACCTTAGACAAGGGAAAGGGCATCATGGGTCAGAAGCCAAGCACTTCATTGACTGAGAATAGAATTAGGTGCTTCCAATGTCAGGGTTATGGACATTTCAGGAAGGATTGCCCTTCTAAGAAGACCTTAACTATAATGGAGGTTGAGACTTGGGAAAAGGAAGGTCTAGTTGAGTATGAGAGGGATGAGCCTGAGGTTGAAGAAGTGGTGAGTGAGGAAGAAGAGCCTAGTCAGGAGGCAATAGTGGCACTCCCTGACACAGGCCACAGTTTGGTTCTATGGAGGGTAATGCATTCACAACAGATACCTTTGGAGGAGGATCAAAGGTCCCTCATTTTCAGGAGCAGATGTACCATACAAGGGAGGGTTTGTAACCTTATTATAGATGAAGGTAGTTGTACCAATGTGGCCTCTGTTACTATGGTTGACAAGCTAAAGTTAAGCACTCAAGAACACCCTCACCCCTATAAGTTGAGATGGCTAAGTAAGGGAGCAGAGGTTAAGGTGGACAAGCAATGTATGGTCCCATTCTCCATTGGAAGTGTGTACAAAGATGAGGTGCTATGTGATGTTGTTCCAATGGATGCCTGTCACTTATTATTAGGAAGGCCATGGGAGTTTGATAAAAGCTCCATACACCAAGGAAGAAGCAACACCTATTCCTTCAAGCATGGGAGCAGGAAAGTGACATTAGCCCCCTTGCCACCACATCAGAAGAGTTATGGGAGTCCCAGTGTGGGTGAAGACTTTAGTGGAGTCTTGTTTCTGTCTGAATCAGCAATGGTCAAAGAGTGTAGTGAAGAGCAACCTGTCTTGATGCTGCTTTCAAAGGAAGTTCAGGAAGGGGAGTCTAAGGTAATCCCTGCAGAAGTTAAACCCCTCATTGATCAATTCAAGGAAGTGTTCCCAGAGGAACTTCCTGATGGCTTACCCCCTTTAAGAGGAATTGAGCATCAGATAGACCTTGTGCCAGGATCTGTACTACCTAATAGACCAGCATATAGATGTGATCCTAAGGCTACACAAGAGCTGCAGAAACAAGTTGGAGAGTTGATGAGTAAAGGGTTTGTAAGGGAGTCCTTAAGTCCATGTGCTGTGCCTGCATTATTGGTTCCTAAGAAGGATGGAACTTGGAGGATGTGCATAGATAGCAGAGCTATCAATAACATCACAGTCAAGTACAGGTTCCCTATACCTAGACTTGATGACATGTTGGATGAGCTGAGTGCTTCAAGGGTCTTTTCTAAGATTGATTTGAGGCAAGGTTACCATCAATTAAGGATCAGGGAGGGAGATGAGTGGAAGACATCCTTCAAAACAAAGCATGGCCTTTATGAGTGGCTTGTCATGCCCTTTGGCCTGTCAAATGCCCCAAGTACCTTCATGAGATTAATGACAGAAGTGCTTAGGCCTTGCTTAGGGAGATTTGTGGTGGTATACTTTGATGATATTCTCATCTACAGCAAGAGCAAGGATGATCATTTGAGGCATCTTGAGACTGTGTTTGAGATACTTAAGGAGAATAAAACTCTTTGGGAAGCTTGAGAAATGCACCTTTATGACTGAGGAAGTCAAGTTTCTAGGATATGTGGTGTCTGGAAGAGGCATTTCAGTGGATCAAGACAAGATCATTGCAGTTTAATCTTGGCCTGTTCCTAAGAATATCACAGAAGTAAGAGGGTTTCATGGCCTAGCATCTTTCTATAGGAGGTTCATTAAAAACTTCAGCACTATTGCAGCACCCCTCACTGAATGAATGAAGAAAGGAGAGTTCACTTGGACTGAGAATGCCTTACAGGCTTTCAAATACATGAAGAAGCTCTTGTGCAGTGCACCTATCCTCAGGTTACCTGATTTTAATTGCCTATTTGAGGTTGAATGTGATATAAGTGGAGTAGGAATTGGAGTTGTCCTTATCCAAGAGAAGAAACCTGTAGCTTATTTCAGTGAAAAGCTAAGTGGAGCCAAGCTGAACTATTCTACATATCATAAGGAGTTCTATGCTCTTGTCAGGGCTCTAAGGCATTGGAGTCACTATCTGAAGCCCAAGCCTTTTGTCTTACATTCTGATCATGAAGCATTGAAGTACATAGGAGGCCAGCATAAGCTCAGTCACAGGCATGCCAAATGGGTGGAGTTCCTCCAGTCATTCACCTTTTCTAGCAAATACAAAGAAGGAAAACAAAATGTGGTGGCTGATGCATTGTCTAGAAGATAAACTTTGCTATCAACCATGGAGCAAAGGGTTCTTGGCTTTGAGTTCATGAAGGATATGTATCAGGAAGATCCAGACTTTGCAGAAGATTGGTTAACACAGAAAGAGGGAACAAGAACCATTGACTCACCATACACTCTACAAAATGGATTCCTGTTCAAAGGAAACAAGCTCTGTGTTCCCAGGGGTTCTTATAGGAGTCTATTGATCAAGGAGGTGCATAGAAGTGGCCTTGGAGGACACTTTGGGGTTCAGAAGACTGTGGACATACTGCAGGATCAGTTTTACTGGCCTAAGATGATGGGAGAAGTCCAAATAGTGCTCAGAAGGTGTGGAGTCTGTCAAAAAGCCAAGAGTTCTTTTCAAGCAGGACCTTACACTCCCCTACCAGTCCTATGTAGGCCTTGGGAAGATGTAAGCATGGATTTCATAGTAGCATTGATTAGGACAACAAGAGGGAAAGATTCTATCATGGTGGTTGTGGATAGGTTCAGCAAGATGGCACATTTCATTGCTTGTAAGAAAACTGAGGATGCTGTGAGTGTGGCAGAGCTATACCTTGATGAGGTGGTAAGGTTATATGGAGTTCCAAGAACTATTGTATCTGACAGAGACACAAAGTTTATGAGTCATTTCTGGAGAACATTGTGGAAGCTGCTCAACACTAGGTTGTTGTTTAGTACCTCCCACTATCCTCAAACAGATGGACAAACTGAGGTGACCAACAAGACCTTGGGAAGGATCTTGAGGTGTATAGTCAGTAAATCCCTCAAGGATTGGGACTTAAAGCTAGCTCAAGCAGAGTTCTCTTTCAATAGAGCTCCATCAGCAGCCACAGGCCACTCCCCCTTTGAAGTGGTCTATGGTACTAACCCCTTAATGCCTTTGAATTTGTCTAATGTGTGCAGGTCAGAGATCCACTATGATGCCAAGAAGAGGGTGGAACAAATGCTGAAACTCCATGAATCAGTCAAAAAACAAATTGAGAAAACTAATGATCTATACAAAAAGAATGCCAAGGTTCCTAAGGTCAAGAAAGATTTTGCCCCAGGAGATTTAGTATGGATCAACCTAAGGAAAGAAAGGTTCCCTTCCAAGAGAAAGAATAAGCTAGAGCCAAGAGCAGATGGTCCTTTTCAAGTCATAGAGAAGATAGGTCCTAATGCCTACAGAATTGATCTACCAGGAGAGTATGCAGTTCATGGAACATTCAATGTTGGAGATCTTAGTCCCTTCTATGAAGAGTATGAGGGAGAGGAAGACACAGGCTTGAGGTCAAGCCCTTTTCAACCTGGGGAGGCTGCAGAAGGAGCTCACCCAAGGGGCCTTGATGATCAAGCCACAAGCAAGACAAGCCTGACCCCAAGACCCCCTCAGATGGAAGCTCGAGTCACAAGGTCTAAACAGCAAGTCATGGCAAGCCAACTTCAAGCCAAACCAAGCCAAGATATTGAGGAACAGAGTCCAGGGCTTGCCAAGCCATGCCAAGGTCCAACACAGTCCACATTCCCCACACAAGACAGAAACAATGCCAGTCAGAGCTCAGCAGACCAGCTAGCAAACCCAGCACCAAGGAGGTACACCAAAGCATCCCAACCACCCCCACCATGGCCTACCATCAATACAACCCCCTAATCAACAAGTTTGTCTAGGATAATCCCTTTTGAAGTCTAGCAAAAACTTAAGTAACAAGCAGCCCATGTTAGAGTCCAATGAACATTAAAACAGAGAAAGTACAAGTTCAGATTGTGACTTTCCTTTTGTTTAAGTCAACTTGTCCTCATCCAAGGTAGGTTTATCTAAGTCCTAATGAGAATAGAGAGTCCCAAGGAGCAACAAGACACCCAGGCAAGGCAGCAAGACAACCAGAGCAACAGATTTCCATTTCAGGAAAACTCCAAAAACTGCTTTATTGCTTTTTGTTCAGTCTGTTTTTGTGTCTTGTGTCTGTACTTTATAGTTGTTGAGCTCGTCCCTTTGTGAGGCTCTTAATTAGTGTCTATTGTAGAAGTTTAGATCCTAAGCTGGCCTTTGGATCATCTGTGCATCCAATGGTTCACAAGATATCAGCCTCCCTATATAAGGAGGTCTTTGTATGTTGTTTTAATTAGATTTTATGAATGAATTAACTTTGAGAAATCCATCAAATCCTTCAAACTTGTGCTAAGAGCTGTAGTTTGAGTCAAGCCTGATACATCTTCAAGGTGTTTGATCAGTGTCTTGCTTTGTGAGTCAAGTTATATCTGTGCCTTGCTGTGATTAGCTTGCTTGCTGTTTAAGTCTAGTCTAGGGTGTTTGTGCTTTGCTGTAACACTTTATACCTGTCTCAGAACTAGTCTTTGAGTCCCTTCTCTTGTGCCTTGCTGTAGGGGAGTTTCTCCAAGTCATATCCTTGAGTTTCCAGTTGAAACAATTCACCCTCTCTAAAACAACATCCATTTCTGCTTGAAATTGTTATCAGTTTGAGTAAGCCTAATCAAACAATCCTTAAACTTGTAAATCTTAGTAGTTTACACTCCAGGATCTTTCCTTCATCTCTCGATACCATTCTATGCGTACTCTAGAGGTTCTTACCGAAAATGAGAAAGAAGGTTTCACCGACTTCCTAAGTAGCTGGAGGAAGACTAGCACACATTTGTTTGAACGTCCAGATGAAGCCACTCTTGTGGAAAAGTTGGTGGACAACTTGAGACCTATTTATGCAAACCATCTTCGGTACCAAAACATAAGTTCTTGTCCAAAACGATAGGTCGCAGATACCAAGGCACAACAAGTCGTTCTTACGCCCCTACTAACAAAACCAATGATGTCAATCTTGTTGAACCATCCAAAAATAACAACCCACAAAGGAAGTTCACAAGAATCGGTAATAAATATTCTAATTCCTTGAAAAGCTTGATACAACAAGGCAAGCTCCAGAGAAGAAAACTTGATTCTGGGATGAGAATGCATATTGCGAATATCATAGAGGCGAAGGACATAATACGGAGAAATGCTACAAATTGAAGCATGTCATTCAATATATGATTGAAAATGGTCGTCTAACCATACCTCTTGGAAGCAAGCCTAACAATACTCAGAATCCTCTTGGAGTTCTAATGATTACAGATGAATAATCCACCTTGTATTGTTCACACCTCATTTCCCCAATCGAAGATGTGATTCACATGTTAGAAGTGTAGATAGACAAGTTTCAGATCTTGAAACCACTGTAGCATGTCTACGCATTCCAGGCGCCACGCCCCAAGAAAGCGTACCCCAAATTCCAATTCTCTCTCAAGAGTCTAAAATGCAAGAGGTGATCACCACATGTGATGATCTAGTTGAGCTAATAATCGCTTTGGAAGCCGAAATCGTTAGACTGAGAGAACTCAATACCGTCAACGGGATATGGGTCGATGACGACGAGGATGAATACCTCACAAAACCTCATCAAACCCAAGATAGTGAGGATATAGTCAGGGCTAGTGAAGATCAAGATATAGACTACCTTACTCGATCAGGGCGTCCCTATCATGGTGTCTCTCAAAATGGTCCTACCATTAATGGTCCAATTACTAATACCAGCGTCGTCACCCCAAATGATGGCGAAGATACATCTACTAACCATCTACTAAAACAACTGTAGAAGACAAAGGCTGATCTTTCAGTCTGGCAATTAGTAGCGAGTTCATTTCCCCATCGCCAAGCTTTATTACAAGCATTGGTAAAACTAAATGTAGCTCACGACTCTACACCTGACGACGTAGTCAACTTGGTCCTCCAAGACTCAGTTAAGCTAAGTAACCTAGTTACTTTCTCAGATGAGGATCTACCGCCTTTCGGTGTCAAGTCACAATCTCGCTCTATATATCACAATCACGTGCCTAACGAAGAACGTACCAATGACCTTGGTAGATGATGGCTCTACAGTCAATGTCATACCACTAAAAACAGCGCGTAAGTTAGGCATGAAAGAATCAGATTGGGCTCCTACGAATCAAGGTGTTCGAGCATATGATGGAACACGACGAAAGGTGATAGGACTAATTAACCTCGCCATAGCCACTGAGCTAATCGAACGAAAACTCAACTTCCAGATTGTGGACATCGAAGCATCCTTTAATGTACTTCTAGGGAGACCTTGGATTCACGCTTCTAAAGCGGTAATATCCACCTTGCACCAGAAGATCAAAATTCCTCTAGACGGCAAAGTGGTAACGATCACATCGTCACCTATCAAGGCCGTAATAGAGAAAATGCCCAACAACCAAGTAGTCACAAATCCAGTACATGAGTTTGGAGGATTTCAAACCACAAATCTCGTAGATAGTGAGTTGGCACCTCTATACTTCGATCCATACTCTAACTTAGTGGTCAACCACATGCTCAAATCCGAGGGATACTTCCCAGGAATGTCATTGAACCCCATCAGGAAAAGTACCTTTGCACCTTACAAAGAGGAAAATTATGGAAATATACCATTAGGATTGGGGTACAAACCCACGAAGGAAGAAACTATGGAAATGCTTACTGAAGTCCAAAATCGTAAAAGTAAAAAAATCCAGATGCAACCTTATCTCCCTACTCTTAACGGATATTTTGTTAAAGAGGGGAACCAAGAATACTTTCACGGGTGTTGGAGCTAGTGTCCTCCACAGTTAGTGTGATAACGTGTATAAATATCTTACAGGTTCACAAGGTATACTTAGTATTCTTATCAGTTGATTAACGTTTATCGATAACGGTTGGCTTGCTAGAAGTTTGACGTTATTGTCATTTTAATGGCGGTGATCAACGGGTCCCTAAAAGTCACACCTAAAGGATGTGTTTGAGAGATATGGTTATATGAAAAATATAATCATATTGATGCCTTATATGACTAAAAGATTAGTCGATGTATATGACTAAAAGGTTAGTCAATGTAATGATGATACGATTATTTAATACGATTAAATAATACTAGCTGAGACGAATTAAATGTTAATTCGTAATTGAATATAAACTGTTATATCTTATTAATGTATATAATGTAATTATTTAATACGATTAAATAATGTAAGCTTAAACGAATTAAAATGTTAATTCGTAATTAAATATAAAATGTTATATTTAATTAGCAAATTATAAATATACGATATTTATATTTGACGTATATATTATACGATATTGTCATAATAAATGATGTCAGACCAGTATTAATAAACCGACTACAAAATGTTGTATGGACTTATTAATATGTGACAAATGACAATAATAATACATACACACATTATACATTAAATAAATAAAAGAGGGAAGACTCCTATCTTGACTCCAATTCCTAAAACAAGTAGAAGAAAAAGAGGGAAGACTCCTCCCACTACTCTACTACTAGTTGGACGGTCCAAATAGGAGAGGAGGAGAGTTTTATATAAACTCTTCTTCTCTACTTTCTCATCATCACAATTACAATAACTTTTCACAAAATATTATCAGTAATATTGGTGTTGATTCTAGCACAAGAAAAGGTCTTTCTCAGAACATCTTTGGTGCAACAATTAGGAGAATATCGATCTCGATATTTGTTCTTAGGCCATATGGCTAGGACAGAAGGTTGATTCTAATCTTTATGCATTTCGTTTATGACTCGTATTTCATATATTATAATTTCGTTATAATCCTTAAATTTCATGTATGAAATATACCGATATTTCCCACAAGTGGTACCAGAGCCAAGGCTACGAAATTATTTTATATGATTTTTATGAATGAAATATTGAATTAAATTTTTCAGAATTTTTTTTTTTCATTCGGCTGGAATTTTGTTTTGGCCGTGTAATAATTTTTTTTCGGCTGTTTTTTATTTATTTTGATTCTTGTTTTCATTTGATTTATTGATATTGTTGTTTTAATATCTTACGATGACAATATGATACATTTTTAGATGTTTTAATTTAATAAGGATTAAATTAGAATGTAAATGGAAATTGTTTTGAATGTTAATGAACATTTGTTTTTGCTATATATTTTCGGTATACATGATGTTAAATTGTTGTTTTGCATCATGATTCATTAATTTTAATGATGTTCAAATCAATTATGATTAGTCAAATATTAAGATAATCGATTTAATCATGATTTAGATATTCATTTTAAAATGTTAAATTGAATCATCTAGTTTGTATCAATGTTTAATAATGATTAAATGTTGATAATTGTACCGATCTTGAAATATTAGCAACATCAAATTAAAAAAAAAAAAAAATCAGGCCGTAGCTTTATATAAAAAAAAAAACAAATTTATTTGGTTTTTCCTGTTTTTTTATTATTGGCCGAATGTTTTTATTTTATGCATTATATTGATAATGTATGATTGTTGTTGTGAAAAAGTTCACAAATATTGGATACCCAATTATTTTAAAATGGTTTAAAATAATGTTTGATTAATTCATATTATACGATAATATGGATTAAAATTGGATTATGTTTGATTCGAATTATTGTGAGTAATTAAGGAATTGTCACATAATTTTGATCATTTTAAATTAGGTGGTTTGGATAAATTACTCTACATAATTAAGGAATTATGTATTGAATGATTAATTTATTGTTGATGCATTTTATTTTGTTGAATGGTTTATTTACGTATTTTTGCAATTGGTTGTAATTTGTATTACCTAGTGTGGCCTTCGTTGATTATGTTTTCGTAATGATGGAAACATGATCTTGATGTAATTTTGAGATCTCGAATCTCCTTTTGTTTTCTTTGAAATTATGTTTTGAAATTAGAATGTAAATAGGTTTATATTTTGTAATTTATTAAATGTAATTTGAGAAGACTAAAGATGGAGATCGGATTGCTCACTCCCGCTACATGGACCAAGATGGAACATCAAGACAAGCTTTTCGGGTCCAATTTTGGATGGATTCCAAAGTTGTGTTTTGTTCATTTTGGTAGATAGGCCACACTAGGACTTTGTAATTTTACGTATTTTTCGTTCTTGTTGCTTTTCATCACATGATAGCTAGTGCATCATATTCCGCCTAAACCAAACCACCTACTACTAAAAATGCATGAAAATTGACTCATATAGTGGACATAAAGGTGTCACACGAATTTTAAGTCATCATTTTAGTTTATTCATTCTCGCATGCTAGATATTCGTTCACTTAAAATGAATTAAAATAAAGTTGATGGGATCTTCCTCTAAAACTAAAATTGAGACTAGTATTTATAGGCCAAACTACTATGAATCCCTTCTTTATCGGTAGGCATATAGGACCTTACTCTCCATATGACCCCTTCTACGTTGGGTAAGTAGTATGTGTTGACTTATTTTACCTCATTATTATAATCCGAAGAGTTTCTCGTGATTATGATGGACTATAGATAAAATTTTATCGACCAAGAATTCTAAAGGTAGAATTAGCCAAGTGGTTGGCTTATCAATTTACAGATAATTGAGTCTTGGGATCATTTATATAACTCTTGAGGGAGGTCAATTGTATAAATGCTTGAGTCTTCGCATTAAACAAGTTTTGCACTAGACTTAATTCATATCGATGAGTATGCTTATTATTATATTTTTCTTCTTTTTCGCAGTGTAGAATTCGTCTTATATTGATAATACTGCTATAACAAATGGCTGGCCATAATGATGTCCCTATGCCAAGTGCCACACTCGCACGCGAGTCCTGGCTTAAAACTTTCATGGACAACATGAATCACTCCACGCGACTGAAGAATGACGGGTCCAACTTTGCGGACTGGGAGGCGGCATTACGGAATGCAGCCATTGCGGACGGCAAGCTCCAGTACTTGACTGAGCCAATACCGCCAAACCCAGGCCCCAATGCCAGAGCTAACGAGTCACATGCTTATAATGACTTCGTTATTGAAGCGGGTGCGATAAAGAACGTACTCATCTTTGCAATGGAACCCAATTTGCAAAGACGCTTCATTGCCCAAGGTACAAATAAGATTTTCACCACGCTCACTAATGAATTCTCAAAAGCAACGAGAATCGTTGCTTATGAGCATACTTGTCGCTTCTTTGAGGCGAAACACCAGAAGGGCCAACCGGTTAGCCCACACATTCTTGATATGATTGAGAATGTCGGGAAACTGGAGGCACTTGATTGCAAAATCAGTGAGAGCATAGTCATTGACCGTGTGCTTCATTCACTTCATGAAGGTTTTGCTCTTTTCAGGGTAAATTACTACATGAATGACATGAAGAAAAGTCTTCATGAGCTACACTCACTTCTCGTACAGACAGAGAAGGATATGAAGTTGAGTGGGAGAATGAAGCAAGATGTTCTCATGATTTTGCAACAAAAACAAAGGTAAGGGCAAGGCTCATGGCGACCTAAATGTAGGGAAGCCAAAGTTTAAGAAGTCAGGAAAGGGTAAGAGTGGGCCTGGTGAGACTAGTAGCTCACAAGGCAAGGCAAAGAGCAAGGACAGTGACTTTGAGTGCCACCATTGCCACAAGATTGGGCATTGGAGGAGGAACTGTCCCGTGTACCGTGAAGATTTAAAAGCAGGCCGCGTCACTCATGTTGGTATGTCATCTTATATTCATATGATTGAAATTAACCATGCAAGCTCCGGAACTTGGGTACTTGATACTGGTTGTGGTTCTCATCTGTGTAATCATTTGCAGGGCCTAAAAAACATCACACCTCTCGCAATGGGTGATGTGGACCTGCGAGTCGGGAATGGAGCAAAAGTTGTTGCAGTCTCAATGGGAACATATGTAATCCAACTCCCGAGTGGATTTGAGTTATATTTATATAATTGTTACTATGTACCCAGATTATCTAAGAATATTATTTCTTTTTCCGTGCTTGATAAAGACGGTTTTTCATTTTCAATAAAAAACAATAGCTGTATTTTCTCTTTGAATGAAATGGTTTATGGCAAAGCAGTTTCCATGAATGGCATTTATATCTTAGATCAAACAACAGACATATTACAAATGAATAATAAGAAAGTAAAGGTTGGTGACAAAGATCAAACTTATCTATGGCATTGTCGTATGGGACACATAAATGAAAAACGTGTAAAGAAGCTCATTGAGAATGAGACTATCTCCCCATTTTATTACGAATCATTTGGAACGTGTGAATCATGTCTTATCGGCAAAATGACTCGAATTTCCTTCAAAGGTGTTGGAATGCGTGCTAATGACCTATTAGGACTCATACATACTGATGTATGTGCACCTATGTCAATCAACGCAAGAGACGGCTATAGATATTTTATCACTTTCACGGATGATTTGAGTAGATACGGATATGTCTACTTAATGAAGCATAAAAGTGAGTCCTTTGAAAAGTTCAAGGAATTCCAGAATAAGGTTGAGAACCAACTGGAAAGAAAGATTAAAGCACTTCGATCAGATCGTGGTGGCGAATATATTTCAAATGAGTTTGATCAACACCTTAAAGACTGTGGCATAGTATTACAGTTAACTCGACCTGGAACACCTCAATTAAATGGTGTGTCCGAACGGAGAAATCGAACATTACTAGATATGGTTCGATCCATGATGAGTCACACAGTAGTACCTGATTCACTATGGGGTTTTGCTCTTTTGTCAGCTGCTCTAATACTTAACCGAAGCCCGTCTAAAGCTGTAGACAAGACTCCATATGATATATGGAAAGGAACGGTCCCTAACTTATCCTTTATTCGGGTTTGGGGCTGCGAGGCTTATGTCAAGTGGAGACACGAGGATAAGCTCGGCCCGCGATCGGTCAAGACATACTTTATTGGTTATCCAAAAGGAATGTTTGGTCATTACTTCTATTCGCCTACCGAACATCGAGTTTTTGTTGCGGCTAGTGCGAAATTCTTAGAGAAAGAGTTTCTCGAGAACAAGTCAAGTAATAGAACCTTCGATCTGTCGGAGATTCAAGAACAAACAACCGAGGAACCGATGGAGGAAGATGTTCCTTCAACTACTGCCACGGTTAATATTCCTCAGGAACCTAGGAGGTCGGGTAGAGTCTCCATTCCTCCAGACAGATACATTGGTATGGTCGAGGAGAATGATAGAGATGACATTTTGCTCCTAGAGAGTAACGAACCCGCTACCTATAAAGGTCCATGACCTGTTTCGACTCTAAGCTATGGCTTGAAGCCATGCAATCTGAGATGGACTCCATGTGTGAGAATGACGTATGGGATCTGGTTCATTTGCCTGATAAGGTACGACCTCTTCAGTGCAAATGGCTTTATAAGATAAAGCATTCTGTAGAAGGACAACGAGACACCTATAAGGCACGACTAGTGGCAAAAGGTTTCACTCAAGTGCAAGGATTGTATTATGATGAAATCTTTGCACCCGTAGTTATGCTGCGTTCCATTCAGATAATCTTAGCGATTGCCGCTTTTCATGACTATGAAATTTGGCAGATGGATGTGAAAACCGCCTTCTTAAACGGTTATTTGGAGGAGGAATTGTACATGGTACAACCCGAAGGTTTCATTGATCCTAAAAATCCTAAGAAAGTGTGCAGGCTTAAGCGTTCCATTTATGGCCTTAAGCAAGCTTCTCGGAGTTGGAATCATCGTTTCGACCAAGTCATAAAAGCAAATGGTTTCACTCGATCGGTTGAGGAACTATGCTTATATGTCAAGTCGAGTGGGAGTAATATCGTTTTCTTGATATTGTATGTCGATGACATACTCTTGATAGGGAATGATATTCCTCTCTTATCTTCGGTTAAGGTATGGTTAAAGAACCATTTCCAAATGAAACATCTGGGCGAGGCACAGCGCATATTGGGAATCCGTATCTACAGAGATAGATCACGACGGATGTTATCAATCAGTCAGGAGTCTTATATAGATAAGATTCTTGAAAGGTTCAGCATGACCAAATCCAAAAAAGGGTACCTTCCAATGATTTATGGGATGCATTTGAGTAAAGCTCAGGCACCCAAGACATCGGAAGAGGTCGAGCGCATGAGTCGTGTTCCTTATGCACCAGCCATAGGATCGATCATGTATGCCATGATATGCACACGTCCAGACGTGGCAGATGCACTGAGTATGACTAGTCGGAACCAAGGCAATCCAGGTGAAACACACTGGATGGCTGTTAAAAACATCCTTAAGTACTTAGGAAGGACTAAGGATTGGGTATTGACTTATGGAGGAGAAACTAAGCTATGCGCAATCGGTTACGCGGATGCTAGCTTCCAAACGGATCGAGATGACTCGAAATCTCAGTCTGGATTCGTCTTTACTCTTAATGGCGTTGCGGTCAGTTGGAAAAGTTCCAAACAAAGTGTTATAGCAGATTCTACAACTGAGTCCGAGTACTATGCCACTTCGGAAGCTGCAAAGGAAGCTATATGGATGCGTCAGTTCTTACAAGGACTAACCGTAGTTCCTAGTTCGAATGACCCAATCACCATCTATTGTGATAATAGAGGTGCCATCTTCCAAGCTAAGGAGCCTAAGTCTAGCAACAAGTCTAGACATGTACTTCGGAAGGCTCACATGATCCGAGATTACGTGGAGCAAAAGGAGATAGTGATAGACAAGATTGCTTCGGATGACAACATCGCGGACCCTCTCACTAAACCGTTAAAATATGATAAGCATGAAGGGCACATTATTTCCATGGGAATTAAACGTGTTCCTGAGTTGTAGTAGCTGTTTATATGGATTAGATAAATGTCTCTTTTTCATATACTATTCATAACATCATCGTATTGTTTCATATTTTGTTTTTCATGTGGATTGTACGACAACAATGAACGCCACAAAGTGAAATGAATTACTTTATATTTATTTTGGTCCGTAATCGCCTACATGAGTTGATAACTCTGGCAATTATATTGTGAAGTTGATTGATGGTGGGTTCAACGAGGCATAAGTCAAACGGTTGACTGATCGATCACAGATACGAGTTATAAAGATATCTCGTAGGACATCGTGACAACGTTATGGAGTCCTAAATGTTTATAAAGATATCTCGTAGGTCGTGGATTGGACGTCCATAGGGTTCCTAGAGTCGATTCTTTTGACTATTGACTGTCTCTTGAGATTAAGGCAGTTTTTGGGTGACTTTGGTTTCTTTCTCATGGTCGACCGTAACAGGAGGCTAAGCAGAATTTTACTCAGTCATTCCATACTGTGCTTGTATCTACAGGATTCGAGTTGAAGAAAATATCCAACCTTTATCAGGTTTTGTTATTTCTCAGGGCCACTCAAGGAGTTGTAACTGAAATGCATGGCCATGCTCGAATAATGATTCGTTTATCAGTTAAGTTACTCTCTAGTTGGGAAAACCACTCTTGATATTGATCACTTGTAAAATACGACCTTTGTGAATACGGACTTTGCAAATTGTTTTACATTAAGTGGGAGAAATTTTGGATATGAGAATCGGTTATCGCACATACACTTGTGAGGACAAGTTGGAGATTGTTGGAGCTAGTGTCCTCCACAGTTAGTGTGATAACGTGTATAAATCTCTTACAGGTTCACAAGGTATACTTAGTATTCTTATCAGTTGATTAACGTTTATCGATAACGGTTGGCTTGCTAGATGTTTGACGTTATTGTCAATTTAATGGCGATGATAAACTGGTCCCTAAAAGTCACACCTAAAGGATGTGTTTGAGAGATATGATTATATGAAAAATATAATCATATTGATGCCTTATATGACTAAAAGGTTAGTCGATGTATATGACTAAAAGGTTAGTCAATGTAATGATGATACAATTATTTAATACGATTAAATAATACTAGCTGAGACGAATTAAATGTTAATTCGTAATTGAATATAAACTGTTATATCTTATTAATGTATATAATGTAATTATTAAATACGATTAAATAATGTAAGCTTTAACGAATTAAAATGTTAATTCGTAATTAAATATAAAATGTTATATTTAATTAGCAAATTATAAATATACGATATTTATAATTGCATATATATTATACGATATTGTCATAATTAATGATGTCAGACCAGTATTAATAAATCGACTACAAAATGTTGTATGGACTTATTAATATGTGACAAATGACAATAATAATACATACACACATTATACATTAAATAAATAAAAGAGGGAAGACTCCTATCTTGACTCCAATTCCTAAAACAAGTAGAAGAAAAAGAGGGAAGACTCCTCCTTCTAGTCTACTACTACTTGGACGGTCCAAATAGGAGAGGAGGAGAGTTTTATATAAACTCTTCTTCTCTACTTTCTCATCATCACAATTACAATAACTTTTCACAAAATATTATCAGTAATATTGGTGTTGATTCTAGCACAAGAAAAGGTCTTTCTCAGAACATCTTGGGTGCAACAGTTAGGAGAATATTGATCTTGATATTTGTTCTTAGGCCATATTGCTAGGACTGAAGGTTGATTCTAATCTTTATGCATTTCATTTATGACTCGTATTTCATATATTATAATTTCGTTATAATCCTTAAATTTCATGTATGAAATATACCGATATTTCCCACAACGGGTTTCCCGAACCTTGGCACTATAGAGAAATACAATTAGCTGGAATCGAGGTTTTCCACGATTGCTATTTTATACCTTCAGAAATGGTTCCTACCTTCAAAACCCGTTAAACACCTTGTTTAGACGAACAAGCCGTTAGTCGTCTGTTTGGAGAGGATCGATTTGTCATAGCTGCATAAGATGAGATCATTACCATGATACTTCAGGAAGATCATTTCAACCCTACATCATTGATCAACGACGCTGGCTCAAGTCAGCTGAAAGGATGGCGGAAGTCGATCAAATGGACCAACAACAAGGGGAAGCTCTTCAAGGTCACTACGGGAGAGGGAGAGATATTCAAAGGAGAACCAGAAGACAATGAATTTGAGTCAGAGTCGGAGTCTAGCGAAGTTCCTATAGAGTCTCCTCCTGCTGTCATCCCATATCCCTTTATTTCTTCTAGCGTAGCATCGAATAATAACAGTAGTTTGGGGAAGGTCCCAATAGTTGTTCCTTTACCGCCACTGACTACTGAACAGATGGCCTCTTTGTTTCTGCTACTTTCAAAATTTAATATGAATAAATCAAATTCTACTTACTTCTAGTGTTTTTCTGAATGCAATTCCATTTATGATGATAATGAGGATGATACTAACCCAGACTAAATCGATTTACCTCCCCATATAATTAAAGAAATACTACAACAGGGGGAAGAGGCACCAGTTATAGAAAATACTGGACCCATTGACGTAGGGACCGAACTAGAATCCCGAGAACTTAGGATAGGGACGACCTTAAACCCAAGCAAAAGAGCCATTTTCGTCGACCTCCTACACGAGTTTAAAGACGTTTTCGCTTGGTTTTACAAAGACATGCCAGGGATCGACAGGGATATTGCAGAGCACCGAATTTCAATCAAACCGGATTTCAAACCCGTAAAACAGAAACTCCGTTGAATGAGGACCGAATCGGCTCTTAAAATCAAAGAAGTAGTCGATAAGCAATTCAAAGCCGGGTTCATCAAAGTTTCCGAGTACTCTGACTGGGTAGCTAACATAGTTCCCGTACCCAAAATGGATGGGCGAATCTGGATTTGTGTTGATTTCAGAGATTTTAACAAAGCGAGTCCCAAGGACGACTTTCCCTTACCACATATCGACATATTGGTAGATAATACAGCCGATCACGCATTGTTGTCCTTCATGATTGGGTATGCCGGGTATAATCAGATCAAAATGGCCGAAGAAGATATGCATAAGACAATTTTCGTCACTCAATGGGGCACATATTGCTACATAGTTATGCCATTTACGCTAATTAACACCGGAGCCACATATCAACGTACCGCAACCACTTTGTTACATGACATGATGCATAAAGAAGTAGAGGTATACATAGACGAATGATTGTCAAATCCAAAGACAGGAAGGGACACATCGACAACCTCCGTAAGTTCTTCCTCAGATTGCGCAAGTACAACATGAGACTCAATCCTCAGAAATGAGCATTTAGAGTAACGTCAGGCAAACTTCTGGGATATGTCCTCAGCCAGAGTGGAATAGAAATCGATCCATCCAAGATCAAAGCCTTAATCGAAATGCCGCAACCCAAAACAGAGAAGGAGGTAAGAGAATTCCTAGGCAAGGTACAATATGTGAGCCGGTTCATATCAAAACTCACTATGATATGGGAATCTATTTTTAAAAAGCTTAAAAAGACATAACATACCAAGTGGGATGACGACTGCCAAAAAGCGTTTGACAAAATTAAGGAAATATTGGCTAAGCCACCAGTGTTAATGCCTCCTCAACGAGATCAACCTCTTGGTTTATATCTCAGTCGCAGAAACAGCCATGGGGGCTATGCTCGTGCAGACCGTCGGAAAAGAAGAAAAGGGCTATCTACTTCCTTAGTAAGAAGTTCTTAGAGTATGAGTGTAAATACACACCTCTCGAAAAGACGTGCCTCGTTCTTGTGTGGGCAAAAAAGAAGCTACGCCACTTCATGCTTAGCTACTCAGTCAAGGTGTACTACAAAATGGACCCCATTAAATACCTTTTCGAGAAACCGATCCTCAACGGACGTTTGGCAAGATAAACCATAATGCTCTCAGAGTTCGATCTCAAATATGTACCTCTGAAAGTCATAAAAAGGACTCGCCGTTGCTGAGTTTTTCGCAGATAATCCTATCAACGATGCTCAGACATTAGACATATGGTCATTTCCAGACGAAGACATAATACAGACTTGTGTGGATTCCTGGGACCATTATTTTGATGGTGCATCTAACTTAAGAGGATTTAGAGTGGGATTATTGCTCATTTATCCTGAAGGTGAGCATACCATGATATATGTCAAACTCGACTTCGAGGTGACAAATATTGCAGTTAAATACGAAGCTTGCCTCATTAGCCTACAAGAAGCAGTCAGTTTAGGCATTAAAAATCTTCGGGTTCATGGAGACTCCTCCTTGATCATCAACCAGGTTACAGGGTCGTGAAAAATTTGAAGTGAAAGCCTAGCACTCTATCAAGCTAGGATAGATCAAGTTGCCCAGTTCTTTGATCAAGTCACTTATCTACATCTACCTCGAGAAGAGAATCAGTTCGCATATGCTATTGCAAAACTTACGCCTATTCTAAACTTCTCAATGCCTATGTGCAGCAACTTACAAATGAAGAAGAAAGCCCAGAGGAACCCTAGTTCCAAGCCATTCTAAACTTCAAATTCAATGGCACATACCCACCAGAAATAGATAAGAGGGGACAACGCGCCATACGCCTATTAGCTTCTCAATGCCTCCTCATGCAAGGAGAACTGTAAAAAAGAACACCTCTTGGTGTCATCTTGCGTTGCCTTGATCATTCACAGGCACAAAAAGTAATGGAAGAAGTTCACGATGGAGAATGCGGTTACTACTGGATGACAATGGAGTCAGATTGTATTAAGTACGTCAGACACTGCCATAATTGCCAAATCTTCGGAAATGTGCAACATGTTCCCCCCTCGATGCTTTACACCATGACATCTCCTTAGCCATTTTCGGCTTAGGGAATTGACGTCATTGGAAAGATCACCCCATCTGGAAGAGGAGGTCACTACTTCATTCTGGTGGCTATCGATTACTTCACCAAATGGGTCGAGGCAGTATCCTACACTAGTCTCACCGCTAAAAATGTGGCAAAGTTCATACAAACCAAGATTATCTGCCGATATGGTTGCCCACATGAATTCATCAATGATAACGGCTCACATTTCCAGGCTGAGACTGAACAAGTGCTAGCCAAATACAAAATCAAGCATCACAATTCCTTGTCTTACAGGCCTCAGACTAATGGTGCAGTATAAGCAACTAATAAGAATGTCATCACAATCCTCAGGAAAATGATTGACAATTACCGCAATTAACCGAGCAAAATACCCTTTGCATTATGGGGTTATCACACTTCAGTTAGGACACCCACTGGGGCCACTCCTTTCTACTTAACTTACGGGATGGAAGATGTACAACCACTAGAACTAGAAATCCCATCTTTACGTATTCTTTTGGAGAGTAAAATTCCGGAAACTGAGTGGAAAAGAGATAGATATAATGAACTTTTCCTCTTGGACGAGCGAAGACTGCGCGCCTTACATAATGTACACACATATCAAGCACGTATCAAACTAGCCTTTAACAAACGGGTTAAGTCCAGAAACATCAAAGAAGGGGACTTGGTGCTCAAATTAGTCAAAGCCCTCCAACTTGTTGATCCGCGAGGAAAGTTCAAACATAACTGGGCTGGGCCTTTCTTAGTCAAATCCATATTCTCAGGGGGTGTAGTTAGAATCACATACCTAGATGGAAATGAGTTCGCTAACCCTACCAACCTAGACCAATTGAAACGGTAATACCCTTAGCATAAGTCGAACAAGAAAACCAGGCGCGCCTCGCGTCAACCCACGTGTCGCTCATGTGACACGAAATAAATACGGCCCTGGCCAAATATTTAATGTCACTATGCTCTTGCATTTTGACATTCGGATAATCCCTCATGTCATCAAATAGATTGAACTGTACTTCTTTTGGGAGTAAGCAGGGCACATGCCACCTTTTTCTAAAGTTCATTATAAGCTCTTGCTTCGAACAATCTTTCTCTTACATTTTCGAACTACGCGCAGGGTTTGCTTTCATTTTTTATAATGAATACATAGCCAATCCTTCACATTATTCAACCCGTCATTATTTTAAAATGGAAATAGAAGGACATTTGCATTTGCATTTGAAATTCGACAAGAGTAACAAAAGAAAATCCCATCAGTTTCTTAACTAAACTTGATCTTTTATTCATTATTTCGTTATTAATAATAATACGCCACATACATAAATAAATGCTGAAATAAAAGCTAGGCTAGGATTCTAAAAACTCCACCATTTATTACAACTCAAAAAAAAAAATACTAAATAATAAAATGTGACTAAGGCTATTCTTCCATCTTTCCCTTCCCTTTGTGACCTTTGTCATTCCTTTTGTCTCGACCACGAGTCGGGAGCTCTTGTGCTATCTCGGACCTAATCACACACGGTCTTTATCGCGGTTTAGCCTTACCATTCTTATCCATCACCATCTTCACGGCAGGAGTAGTTCTCGGTTTCTTCGCTGGATGAAAAACTAGGAATCCGGCTTCTTCTTCCCCTTCAGTCAGATACTTTTCTTTCTCTTTAGCCGTCTCGCGGAATTTATAGTCTATAGGCTCATGTTTTTTCAGTTTCTCACGTTTCTCAAGAGTACTAGCCTTTCACCAGTGCAAGTATGAGCGAGATACCCATAACGAGCCAACTAGAACAGTTATATACCACATGTTCCTCTGAACCCATCTAGCGGCCCATTCCCGACAAGACTCTACAGTATGAGACAAGATAGTTTAGGGAACTGTATCAAGCCTCGGAATTTTATGTTTAAGGCCCACTTGCCTCAACAGTCTTTCTGGAAATATACATACCACAAATTCTAAGCCAGGAAGACGAACTTGATGATCATTATTTATAAACATATTTTACGTTTCCCTTAGCTACATATAACTCGATTTACTGTCTTTCCTTGCTTATTTCTATGCTATTTTAGCTAGAATATCGATTCTGCCGCTTCTGTTATGTTTTAATGCAGATTGGATGCATTTGGAGCTTTTTGAGTAGATATGAAGCATGGCGGAGTCGGATCGTAGAAAGTTAGGCACGGAAATCGAGAATGAAAGAGAAGAAATGAAGAAAATAGAAGAAACAAGCCAAAAGAAGGGATGCTCGACCGAGCAGAAGCCCCTTGCTTGATCTAGTCGTGGTGATGGCTGCTCGATCGAGCATATTCACTTTGCTCGATCGAGCAACCTAGTTTTTCGACGGTTTTCGTATTTTCCTAAACTAGTTTAACCTAATAATTAGATTTCTATTATAAAAGGAAAGCTCGTCTTTCATAATTAGTTATGCTTTAATATTAGAAACTCAAGTTTTCTTTGCTTTGCCTCTGGATTTTATTCATCAAGACTATTGTCGTTAGTTCAAGCTTGTAATCGGTATTCTTAAATCTTCCTTTGTTATTCAATTAGTTACCTTCTAGTTCTTTAATTATTCTTTGTTGATCCTTTCATTATTGTTAATCATGTTTGTTTTATTTATTACCGTTGTTGTTAATATCGTTATGAGTAGCTAAATCCTTATCTAGGGTTGAAAGGGGATCTAGGATTGTTAGAAGGGATAAACTAATTAATTGAATTGCAATAGCATGGTTATCGTTTGATTATCTAATTGAATCGACCGATCTTGTGACCTTAGATAACTTTATTGCATATAGTTGACTACATCCTTACCCCTGAACAATAATCCTAGTGAACCTGAGACCCTAGACTTTTAATCTTATTGTTTTCAACCCTTTATTGTTATTATTTATTGTTGTTTGTTTGCTATAGTTTAGAACACTAATCTCAAAACCCCGAAATTGTTACTAAAGAGACAAACCTAGTTTAACAGATTAGAATACTACCGCCTCCATGTGGATTCGATACCTTACTTACCGCTGACTATTAGTTAGTAGTGAATTAGGATTACTTTTATTAAGGTGACGCGACTTTACCCTTATCAAATTTGGCGCCGTTGCCGGGGAGGTAACAGTTTTCTGTTTGTTTCTACTTAGTTTATCTTTTTCGTCTCAGGGAACCTAAGTTCCTTGAGACAGTTCTCATTCTTTTCTTTAGTTTTCGTTTATGCCCAGATGTTCTAGGTCCGATCTCGTACCCTACGTTTCCGAACCAGAAAGGACTCTCCGTGTTAGACGAAACTTTTGGAAGGAAATTCAAGAAGCGGAAGACTTGAGTACGCTTGACACAGTTTATGCCGAATTTGTCGCAGAAAAACCATCCTTAGAAGAGGATACACATATTTCTGTACCCACTACAACCATGCCTACTCTAGCCAGCCATTCAGAGCCTACCGTTGCATCTATTCCCAAGGGATTTAAACTCCCTACTACGGGTAATAGCACTTTTGAGATTCCTCCATCTTATATCCCTTTGGTGGAGCGAAACATGTTTGGAGGAATCCCCACTGAGGATCCTGCTAAGCATATGGAGAAATTCACCAATTATTGTTTCTCTATTCCTTAAACTGGTGGAGTAACGCAAGATCAGATCAAGTTGGTGTTATTTCCCTTTTCACTACGAGACGGGGCAGAAGAGTGGTTGATTGAGTTAGATCCCTTTTCACTGCGAGACGGGGCATAATATTGGTTGAGTGAGTTAGATATGGATGCACTTGGCATCACCAATTGGAATTCTTTGGCTCATGCATTCTATAAAAGGTACTTTCCGCCACAGAAAACCAATGCCATTCGAAGTCAAATCACAAGTTTCAAACAAAGTCCCACTGAGAAAATTAATGGAGCCTGGGTTCGCTTCAAAAAGCTTGTCAAGTCTGTTCCACATCATGGTTTTGATACTTGGTTCCTATGCAAACAATTTTACAATGGGTTATATGATGATCAGAGAACATTGTTAGATTCTGCTGCCAATGGAAGATTCCAAAATAACACTACTGATGCTAATGCTTGGAAGTTGATTGATGAGATGGCTACTCACACTGCTGAGTATGGGAATCCCAGGGGTAATACGAGGCGAGGAGGTTCAGACAATGCCGTTGCAGCTCAGTTGGAGGCATTAACTGCCAAAATTGCCGAATTACAAACTTCAAAATCCTTGGAAAGTAAACAAACGGTTCATGCCATGGTTCAACAAGAGCCAACCTATGAAAGATGTGGTACTATGGGGCATAATGCAGTTGAGTGTATGAGTACGGTTGAGAAAGTACTTGCCTTTCAATCCTTTAAGCAAGGTACACCTTACTCTAACTTTTACAATAAAAGGACGAGAGAGCATCCCAATTTCTCCTACCGAAGTCAGAATGTTCTCAATCCTACCTCACCACCACCTCAGCAACAAGGTTCCTCTTATGTGATTCCTCAAAATCGCAATTCCCAAGGTAACTATAACCGTTCCAATCAAGAAGGCCAAAACTTTCAACAAGCTCCACCTCCAAGTAATGATATGGCGGAATTGAAACCCATGTTGCAGCAAAGTCTCATGATACAACAAAAGCAAGATGCTCAGATCTCTCAATTGATAGCTCATAACAAGATGAACAAGCCAATGCTATCACTTTGAGGAGTGGGACCCATTACAAACGCCTGGAAATGATAGGGGATGAAACCGATGAAAGTATGAAAATTACTGGTCAAAGTTCGAAAAACAGCGAAAAAGGGGCTCAAAAGGAGGTTGCTTGATCGAGAAACACCCTCTGCTCGATCGAGCAACCCTGGAAAAATTCGAAAAATCTGCTCGAGAACTTCCTGAAAGTTCCTCTCCTGAAAAACTCGATCGTGCAACCCCTTTGCTCGATCGAGCAACCCATGATTAGGCTGGTAAGTCTTCTAATTCATCTTTAAAAGCAAAGGAATCCCAGCCAATTGCCATTACACTTCCCTTTTCACACCGCCAACATAAGTCCAAGCTCGATAAATAGTTTGGGAGGTTTATGGAGGTAGTCAAGAATTTGCAAGTAAGTGTACTTTTTACTGAGTTGATCACTCAAGTGCCGGCTTATGCAAAGTTTATGAAGGACATATTGACAAGGAAGCGATCCTTTAATGAAGTGGAGACGGTAGCATTTACTGAGGAATGCAGTGTTGTTTTACAATCTCGATCACCACCCAAGCTAAAGGATCCAGGGATTTTTTCTATTCCTTGTAATATAGGTTGCTTAGCCATTGATAAAGCCCTTTGTGATCTAGAGGCTAGTGTTAGTGTAATGCCATTTTCTATATGCAAAAATCTTAATATGGGTCAACTTACTGTTACAACCATGACCTTACAAATGGCCGACCGTTCTATTAAACACCCTTTAGGAATTTTAGAAGACGTACCGGTTAGAGTAGGGAAGTTTTTCATACTAGTTGACTTTGTTGTCTTAGATATAGCTGAGGACACCCAAATTCCTATCATTTTGGGACAACTATTCCTCCATATTGCGGGGGCGGTTATAGATGTTAAGAATGGGAGACTTACACTAACAGTTGGGGATGATACTATCACTTTCAACTTAGATAATGCCATGAAACACCCAATGCTAGAAGAGACATGTCATAGAGTCAATATTGTGGATTTAACTATTGATGACTGTCTTTCTTTGTGTTTGAATAAGGATCCTCTAGAGATCACCTTAATTTCCATCACGGCTGAAGCTGGAAGCTCACGAAGAAAAGAAGTAGTTGAGATGGAAAAGCTGCTGACAGGAGAGGACTGCACGTTACAGAAGGTGTATAGCTTAGGTAACCCACCTAAGGTTACCGAGGTAAAGAAACCTGAACTTAAACCTCTTTCCTCTCATCTTAAGTATGTTTTTCTTGATTTCCATGAGATGAATCATGTAATTGTCAGTTCTAACCTATCTGAAAGCCAACTTACTGATTTATTGGTGGTTTTAAAAAGACACAAGAAGGCTATAGGTTATAACATTGATGATTTACAAGGTATTAGTCCTGAATTTTGTATAAACCGTATCCACTTAGAAGAAGACCATAAACCTTGTAGGCAGGGTCAGCGTCGTTTGAACCCTACTATGCAAGAGGTAGTTAGAAAAGAGGTGCAGAAAGTGTTAGATGCAGGAATTATATATGCTATTTCTGACTCAAAGTGGGTCAGTCCTGTTCATGTAGTCCTTAAGAAGGGAGGGACTACGGTCGTCACTAATGAGAAAAACGAGCTCATATCTACTAGACTAGTGATCGGGTGGAGGATGTGTATTGATTATAGGAAGCTTAATGTAGCTACTAGGAAATACCACTTCCCTCTTCCCTATATTGACCAAATGTTAGAGCGTCTAGCGTGTCTTAAGTATTTTTGTTATCTAGACGGCTACTCGGGATTCTTTCAGATCCCCATTCATCTTGACGATCAGGAAAAGACTACCTTCCCATGCCCTTATGGTGTCTTTGCTTACCGAATAATGCCTTTTGGGTTATGTAATGCCCCTGCCACCTTTCAACGTTGTATGATGGCTATTTTTTATAATTATATCGAGTCTATTATGGAGGTCTTTATGGATGACTTCAGTGTTTATGGGACCGATTTTGATAGTTGTTTAGCTAATCTGACTAAAGCCTTACAACGCTGTGAGAAAACAAATCTTGTGTTAAACTGGGAAAAGTGCCACTTCATAGTAACTGAAGGGGTTGTACTTGGTCATTTGGTGTCTGGACGAGGCATCCAAGTGGATAAGGCTAAAGTGGAAGTGGTTGAGCAATTACCGTACCCGGTGAATGTTAAAAGTGTTAGAAGTTTCCTTGGTCATGCGGGGTTCTATCGCCGTTTTATTATGGATTTTTCAAAAATTGCCCAACCATTGACTAAGCTTCTCCATAAGGATGCCCCGTTTGTGTTTACCGATGAGTGTGTTAAGTCTTTTGACAGGATTAAACAAGCTCTAATCTCAGCTCCTATTATCCAGTCTTCTGATTGGACATTGCCGTTTGAGATAATGTGTGATGCCAGTGACTATGCAGTTGGGGCTGTGACGGGCATAAAAGCGGTGTCGCTAATTCCGCTAATTAGCTACGATCAAATAACAATTTATAATTCCTAAAAAAACACAAACTATCTTAAATAAAGGTAGTAAAATGGTAAGAATAGGGTCAACCGCAAGAGAAGGCGGTACTAACTAAATTAACAAATCTAGACTCTTGCTAAAACCAATTAACAAAACTAATTACTAATTAAGACACTAATTAAGACAAAAGCTTAAATTAATTACAAACTATGATATTAACAATAAGAAAACATGTAGGATAACATATAGGGAGAAAGTTTGACATGAGAATTGATTAGCAAGTCTAAAATTACCAACAAAAAATAAAGATTCAAATAATCAAATATGAAGAAACTAACTTAGTGTAATTTTCCCAAGTTCCCAACAATTACAAAAGTAAAGACTCTTCCTTTCCTCTCTTCTCTAATTATCTAATACAAGTTTCTAAGAAATTAGCCAACATGAATTAAACCATCCAAGGATTACCCTTTACAACTCAATTTACACCCATTAAAACATGAGCCCAAATCAAAATACAAGCTTTAAGCACAAAACCAAAGAAACAAGCTAGAATCATGTAATAAAACATTAAACCATGTTTTGAATCACACAATAAACCAAATTCCACTCAAAAGATTCCAACTTTTAAACCAAAGTTACAATCTTTCAAGGTTGCTTCAACAATATCAAGACAAATTAACCAAATTTATCTACACAAAGCACTAATTAAACAAACACTTGCTAAGATGGTTAGTCTCAACAATAATTCATTCAACAATGGAATTTAAACATGAGAAAATGGAATTAAATAGAGAAGAAGACGTTCAAAAGGTCTTACAATGCTTAAAGGAGAGAACTTGTTCCAATTACACTAAGAAATGGAAGATTAGCTACCCATAATTCAAATATTACAACCCAAAATAATGAAGTTCAACCAAATTACAAGCCAAAAATGAAGAACAAAACTTGAGAGAATTCTAATGTGTTGTGTTGTGGAATGCTGCATGAATGTTGTATGCTTCTCTCTCTACAATTTGGCTCTTTTATACCCTTGGCTCCGAAAACCTAGGGCCTTAAGAAATGGGCCTCAAAATGACAAGACGGAGAATGAAGGAACACCTGTCTGAGACCAGGACGCTGGCAGCGTTCACTGGCGCTGGCACCGTTTCATGCTGCCAGTTTTTACTCTTCTACGCTCGCCTTGACTTTCCTTGACCCCTTTGAATGCTAGTCTCGCCTTGACTTCCCTTGACCCTTTGGACTTGCTCTTCTTGCATTGTTGATTTCCTTGTAGCCCACTCCAATTGTCGGGTTTGGGTCTCGGGTTTGACTTTGACTTTTGTTGACTTCCGGGTTTGACTCTAAAAGTTGACAAAAAAAATACTAAATAATAACATAATTACAAGGACTAAGGTTAGCATAAAACGATGCTAACGACCCTTATAAAGTATAATAAACGAACCTAATAAATACTACTAGACACAACACATTTTTGTGTTGTCAAATACCCCCACACTTGGACTTTTACTCGTCCCGTGTAAAACTCGAGATTAGCAAGACAAACACGAGTCCAAACATAGCATGTGAAGGTAATGACCTCTCTTCCCTCACCACTACCTTATTATATCTCCCTCAAAACACAACCACCTATTAAAAGAAAATGACTCAAAGTTGTTGTGACACTCTCTTCCCTTACCACTTCCTACGTATAACTCCCTCAACACAAGACTCGACACACCACCAACTCTGACTCATCTCACCTCAACTCCTCCCTTCTTATAGCTCCCAAGAATGTAGTATGACCATCTTTGCCTTATCCCAAGGCATAGCGAGATGATCCTTATCACCAAACTCCATGCAACTCCACTTCTTATGTCACCCCCTTATTACTCCACTAGTGTAAAGCATGGTTACATTGTTTGCCCCAAACTACAAAATTCGCACAACCAAGCAACCCACAAGAGAAATCCACCGATTTGGAACCAAATTTGTGACTCAAAGAAAAATAAAAAGAAATCCTAAGCTAGCCTCCTTCCAAATTCCTCCTTATTTCTCCCTTCTTTTCCCTCCAAAAATCCTCTTCATCGGAAGTATTTTGCTCAAATTTTTTTTCTTTTTCTTTTTCCATTTTTTTTCTTGAAAATACCTCATTTTGCCTAAGGTACCCTTTCGGGTTTTCACCTTAGCTATTCCTTTCCTCTCATTGGTGGCTCGCAACTCGATTTTTCATTTTGCCCGGAATGCCCTTTCGGGTTTTCATTCCGTCCTCGGCCACCTTCCCAATTTTTGCCTAGGTGCCCACCCTTGTGGGTTTTCACCTAGCCAGGATTTTCAAATTTTTTTTTTCTTTCTTTTTTTTTTCTTTTTATTCAAAACAAAACAAAACAAAATAAAATGCATCAAATCAAAACAATTATATACAATCCTCTCCCCCACACTTATATTATACAATGTCCTCATTGTAGGGGAAAGGGTGGGATGCTTCATCAATTGTTGAAATGAGAAGAACCCGAGGCACCTCCTCGGTTTCTCCTCCTCTCTCTTTCTTCTCTAACTCTTCTTCTTCGTTCTAGGCCTTCATCAACGGCCTCTTGTGTGTAAGGAGTGGGGTAGCCGTGGTTTTGTTGGATGGACATGCCGAAAAGTGAGCTAGCCAAACCATAAACATCCTCTTGTGCCACCGCATCTTCATATGAATCTTGAAGGTAGGTATGGTGGCGCTCATTTTGAGCTTCGAAATGGTTTGTGGCTTGCTCCCTCCAAGCATTTTGTGTCGCCCACATGTCATTTTGCTCTTGCGACCTTTGGTTTTGTTGCTCCCTCCAAAGGCGGTCTTCCTCTTGCCGCTCCACCATCCTCCTCCACTCTTCTTGTTGGGCCCTCTCGGCCTCCTCTCTCAACCTCTCCCTTGCCTCCACTACATTATGCCAGTCATCTAAGGACTCTAGCCTACCTCCTTGGGTTTGTTGCCAATTTTAAGAGTCGTCCACCCGTCCACTTATGTGCTTGAGGACATCGTTGGTACTAGCAAAGTATGATGCCATTTGTTGTTGCCATGGCTCCATTGGGGTTCTACAACGAGTCTCCGCATCATACATTGGGGTGTCGGTGTCTTGGTGGCTATGGTAAGATGATTGGGAATGGTATGGTGGTGGTGGTGGTTGTTGTTGTTGTTGTTGTTGTTGTTGTTGTTGTTGTTGTTGTTGTTGTTGTTGTTGTTTTTGTTGTTGTTGAAAAGGTGGGTTTTGGAAAGGTCCTTGCTCAATTGCGAGGATCTCCCTCTCCTCGTTAACTTGCTAACTTCCCTCACCTTGCTCTCTCCTTAGCCTCCTTCTATGCCGCAAGGGCACTTCCTCTACCTCCGCCTCACTACTACTCTTCCCCAAACTCTCTTCCCTAGGGCAAAAGAAATCCTCGGTTTTGGCCCCCTAGGTAAAGGGTTGTTTGAAGGTCGAGGCATTTTCATATAGCTAAGGCCATCACTCCCTAACCAAAATCCTCTCAAAGGTTCCACTTTTGCTAATTTTGAACATATGCACCTCCTCTAGCCCAAAGTGGTTGTACCTTGTCAAACCCTTAAAAGAGTTGACCTCTTGCTTCTCATCAATCCCCCCTTCATAATGTTGCACCAAAAAGGTAATCACCCCCCCAAGGTGGATACTTGCTTTAGTAGATTTTTGGCGGTGTTTAATACAAGCTCTCATAAACAAGTCCGCCCAATCCGGTACCCCCACCCCTCCCGAGAGCATAGTCCACAAACACAACCGGATTTTCTCCAGTACCTTAGCGGGCTCTCCCGCGGAGTCCAAGAAATGGCATAACAAGCATATCTTGCAGCGGGATTTTACACTTGGTGATAAAGTATTAATATTTAACTCCCTTTTTCCTTTGTTTCCTGGTAAACTCAAGTCCAGATGGTCGGGACCATTCACAGTTACCGAGGTGAACAAGTTTGGGTCGGTTACGCTACAAACCGACAAGGGTGAAATTTTCAAAGTCAATGGTCAACGCTTGAAGATCTATTACGATGGAGCATTTATAAGAGTGATAGAGGCCGTCGACCTTTTCACTCTTGATAAATCACCATGACTTTAAGGTAACACGGTCGTGCGGGACCGATATAAACCAGCGTTACCCGGGAGGCAACCCGGTGTTTAATTGTACTTCATTTGTAAATTTTATTTCAATTAGCTTAGTTATTAATATTATAGGTTAATTACATTTAGTTTGGATAGTTCATATAGGTAAGCTTTATTGAGTGCAGTGAGGGAGCGATCTAACAATTTTATTGAGTGCTTGCAGGTAATAAAATTGGAAGTCGCCTTAAGAACGAAACGAAAGGAAGAACAAAAATAAGAAAACGAGAAAAACTTGGAAATTTCAGGGTTGCTCGATCGAGCAGCGTCACTTTCTCGATCGAGTTTTACATACACACAATCTACCCGAGAATCGAGCAGAGTTCAAAAATCTGGAAATTTTGGGTTGCTCGATCGAGCAGCCTGACTTGCTCGATCTAGTCGGCCCGGTCCGTCCGATCCCGCGCCTCTTAAGTCAGGTTTTCCCCAATTCTTTCTCATTCTTCTTCCTTATTTCGGCTCTTTCTTCTATCTCACACCATTACTCTCTCAAATTAACTCATTCAAACTCACTCAAATCATCACTTAATCATCATATTATCATCAATAATCATTATTCTACTTGTTTTAAGTGCAGTTTGTGAAGAAATTTGTATTCTTGCTCCCTTATTTTGCCCAAAACGTGAATCTAGGGTTTGCTTCTTATTCTTCAATTTTGTGCTTTTAATTCATTGTTTGTTGCTTCGTTCTTTAGTAATTAATCACTCTTCCATTACTAATTGCTCCGTCTTACTTGCGTTTTAGACTCAAATTTTGATTTTTTCGAATTAGGGTTTGATAATCCGTCTTTTTTAGCATATTGTGGTGTTTGTGTGCTTTATTTACTTCAATTTGTAATGTCTAGACAAGTAGGGACTAGTAAGCGCCGTAGAGAACCCCGTCTAATTTTACAACCTCAAATAGAAGCGATTCCTAGTAATCCCACTTACCCATGGATCATTTTTAGCACGCAGGACCAACATGATCGCTTTGTTATACTCATGGGTCGTCCTATGGACCCTACTCGGTGTGGGTGTGATAAGTGAATATTTGTATGATTTTAACCCCCAATTTAGCTCGGTTTTGTATGTCATTTGTGCTTTGTTAAGCCATATTATGAGCTAATATCGTCTTTTAGGCGAATTCCTATGTTCTAATCTGTTTTGTAGGGAAAGTGACGTTTCTACGCCCTTTTTCTATATTCCCGAGCATTTGCCTAGAACCCGACGATTTGAAGAAGCAAGCTTGACCAAGTCAAAGGCATTTCAAGAAGGTTCACTGATTCAAAAGAAAGAAGAAGTAAAGACGATTTCGCGGTTGTCAAAAGATCGATCAATTAGGCGAAGAAATCATCATTTTACATCAAACCCTATCAACAAACCCGACTCAAAAGATCAAGGGGGATAATGAAAGTCAAGTCATAGGCCAAGGGAGATGAAACGAAAGTCAAAGCACCAAGAATACAATATACCCGATCGGGTATGTGGTGAACCCGATCGGGTATGTTTGTTGATCCGAGCTTTTGCTTCGACTTCCTCCTTTTTGTCCTATGTGATGAATGCATGACCCCTCCCCCACGAAACCTACTGTTATATAAGAGAGCCTCAGCACACAATTCTCAACACACCTCCTAACACTTCTCTTCATACTTCTCTCTTTAGTTTAGTTTTTTCTTTCTTTCTCCATTTTGTAGTTTTAGTTTTAGATCTAGTTTTCTCTAGTCTAGTTTAGTTCTAAGTTTCCTTCAATTGTAATTGTTCTACTTGTAATTGGAATTCTAGTTTCCGGGTTTGCATTTTCCTATTCAAGTTCCAATTCCATTTCAATCGTTACTCATCCTTTCCGGTAATCCTTATTCTTGTTTTTACATTATAGTTTCATTTTCTTTTAGTATTTCCTTTATCATGTTTACCATTCTTAGTTTTATAATCTTAGTTTTCCTTTCATTATTAATCATGCATAAGTAATCGTTGTTCTAGGGGAAGGATTAACATGTCTAATTAATTTATAAGTATAAATTGATTCCGGTAGAATCGTTCTTCGTTGTCTCTATTTCTTGCTTGAATCTCGTGATAGACTTTGTTTAATGGTCATAAACAATTGTTTGTACTTGTCAATTTCCGTCTCAAGGGCGAGAGTTGAGATGAAAATTAAAGGACTGGCGAGAATAGTTTAGTGACCTAACCAGGCTGAAAGGACGTTAGGACCCATTAAAAATTGGTACGAATCCGAGAGGAATATACCATTTAAAGACTTGGACAAATATGATTTTTCTAAACCCGTAATCAACTTTGTTTTTAAATTGATTAGCATGTGAATCCCGATCCCTAGATCCTTTTCTTTATTACATTGTTATCATTTTTATAATAGCATTTAGTAATTAGTGACAAACATTTGCCAATCGTACAAGATAGAACTCTAACCATAACTATTCACAAGTATCTCCCGTCTCCCCGAGATCGACCCCTTACTTCCCTTATTACATTTGTTTGTTGTTAGCCTAGTCTGGGTTATTTATCTTTGATTAGGGTACGCGACAACCCTGTCAAATTTTGGCGCCGTTGCCGGGGAGCACGGTTTTGTTTATTTGTTATTAGTAGAGTTTTACCTTGTCTTTTTCTTTTTTTTTTCTTTTCTTTTGTCTCGAGGAACACTTGTTCCTTGAGAAATTTTCTCACCTTTTCCTTGTAGTATAGTGACTCTTTTCAGGTAATAGGAATATTTTCTTTCAAAGGGATTGCTTTCTTTTCTCTCAATGACTATCTATTTCCAACCTCCACAATGCGAGAATGAGCCTTTCCATGAATACCTCGACCGATTTTATAGCTATTATAACCATATTATCTCTCTTGGGTATACCCTTGATGAGACCTATATGAGACATGTCGTGCTTCATGGAATGCTCATTGAGTGTCGTAGCCTGGCTATGCAATTGAGTGGTGGAAGTCTTTATCAGAAGAGAGGAGAGGAACTTTGGATTTTCTTGAACTTTATGGCATCCCAATCTTGGGAAGAAACGCACCGGCGGTTGAGAATCCAAGAGCAACTCAATGAAATCATGGCTCAAGTTCAAATGCTCAAAGGGCAAAAGGAAGAACCCGCGTTTAAAAGAAGTAAGCCAATCAATTTTCCTTATGCTTTTTCAGCCCCCCCATGTGAGTCTAATTCTCCCCAATCATATGAATTAATAGATGACGATGATGATGGTCCAACCTTTTCTATTGAAAGTCACTCTAGTGTCGTTCCATTTGACAATTTTGAGACCCCCATTATTGATATTGACCATATGGTAGTCGAGACTTTAGACAAGGATGTTGTTAAGCCCATTTGTGACTCCAATGGAGAGTCGTCGATCGAGTCATCAGATTTCTTTGAAAATCCCTTCGCTAAGGATATTCCAGATTTATTTGAAAATGATACTGGGTTTTGTGAACCTAGCCTTGAAATTAAGTGGGATCAACCACCCATTTTTGATTCCCACTCCTTTGATTCACCCTACCCCCAATTAGAGTCCACTAATGATATTTTGGGAACTAATTGTTTGTTCCATGATCTTAAACATTTCACTCCATCTCTCACTGACGAGTGGAGCAGTTCAGTGGTCATCTATGAAGTTTGTCATGCGCACAATGATAAGATATATCAATTCTTACCTTCAATATTTCATGCCTATATCTTGTCAATTGCTTACATATGTTTTTGTATAGCTTATGCGCAGGTATATGATCGACTTCTAAGGGCATTGACATGCTTTTTAAGGCAGAAAGAATGATTTTCATTAATAAAGAGTCTAGCAAGACATTTAAATAAAGCTTCGCGGGAGGCAACCCGTGTTTTATTATATTTTTGTTATGAAATAAATTATTTTTGTTGGACAATTTAATAATGTTAATTTTTAAATAATTCATTTGGTTTTGGTTGTAATAGCTTTGACAATAAGACAATAATTTTATCTAGTATTGTAGTAGCTTGTTCATCACAGGTACTTTGGTGCTTGGGTTGTACTTTGCCCCCGTTTTCAAGCTAGCTTGGGGGAGCTGCTGCACAGTTGTATGTTTTCTTTTCTTTCTTTACCATTTTGTTGAGTCGTCCCCCATTCCTTTGTTGGTTATGTTGTCCTTCTTTGTGTTTTCTGCGCTTAAACCCGTTTCGCACATTGAGGACAATGTGTTATTCTAGCTTGGGGGAGGGATTTAGTTTGTGTCGTTGTTTATTTAGTCTAGTTGTTTATTGAATTTGAAAATTTTGAAAAATCCAAAAAAATCAAAAAATTTAAAAAAATTTAATAAAAGTTGTGTGTTTTGTCCACCCAATTGTGTTGTGCATAATGTCATTCCTCAATGCATTTCCCTTATTGTAGCTTTTTAGCCAATGTTTCACGCTTTTGACGGGATTTTGCATACATGGGGATGTCTTGTACACAGTGGGTGAGGGATTGATTTTAGACTTATTAGGCTTGATCTTGACTTTGGCAAACTACATATACGGTAAGGTAGAGCCTCCAGTGATCGGTACATCTATACCCGATCCCAATTAGGTGTGTGTAGTTTCTCCTTATGATTTGTGTCACATCAAAAAACGCACAAGTATGGTTTTCATTCCATTTCTAGTGAGCATTACATTCATGATTTAAAAAGCATTTGAAGCCATTCACTTTGAATCCATTGCCTAAATTTAGCCCCTTTTCACATTGTTTCAAATTTCATTAGCTACATGTAAAAATATTGTCTACCTTGTTAAGTTAGCAGCTATACCGTTTGTGTTTGGGTGCTCATTTGGGATATTGTTCAAGTTATGTCAAAGTGATCTTGTTTGGACGGAATTACTGATTGTCGTACCGAAGAAAAAGAAAAAGAAAAAAAAAGTTCAAAGAAAAAAAAAAGAATGAAAAAAAAATGATGTTGAATATGAAAGAATGAAAAGAAAGAAAGAAGCATGTATTGAAATGAAAAGAAAAAAAATGGTTTATAAAAAGAAGAAGAAGTTGTGAGTGTTATTTCCATAATCCGAAATTCAAAAAGTTGGGAAATTCACTCTTGTGTTGCCATGAGTATAAGCCAATTTGCTATTTTTGGCTTAGTTTTATTTTCTTGGGAATGGTTCCGAGTTTTGATTGAGCATCCTTGCATAATTTTTATGTTGCTAGCTTGACCTTAGCTCCACATTACCATAATTCATTTGTCCACTTTGTTACCCATCTCCCATAGCCTTCTTCTTGCTTTTGGCTTCTTTCTATGCTTTTCATGATTGTTTTGACTTGTAGTTTTGTGATAAGTGAATATTTGTATGATTTTAACCCCCACTTTAGCTCGGTTTTGTATGTCATTTGTGCTTTGTTAAGCCATTTAATGAGCTAATATCGTCTTCTAGGCGAATTCCTGTGTTCTAACTTGTTTTGTAGGGAAAGTGACGTTTCTACGCCCTTTTTCTATATTGCCGAGCATTTGCCTAGAACCCGACGATTCAAAGAAGAAAGCTTGACCATGTGTAAGGCATTTCAAGAAGGTTCACTAACTTAAGAGAGAGAAGAAGCGGAGACGGTTTCGTAGTTGTCGGAAGACCAATCAATTAGACGGGAGAATTCATCGCTTTACATCATACCTTATCAACAAACCCGATTGTATAAGTCAAGGGGGATGTTGGAAGTCAAGTCAAGCAAAGAAAGATGAAGCGTTAGTCAAGAATTTCCAGAAGACGACTTACCCGATCGGGTAAGTGTGTACCCGATCGGGGATGTGTGCTGCTCCAAGCATTGCGAATCCTTCTTCCTAAATTTGCCCTATGTATTTAATGCCCGACCTCTTCTCCACAAAACCCTAATACTTTAAATAGATGCTCTAGCCTCACAACACAAACACACTATCTTACACAATCTAATCCTATATTTCATACAATCTTCTTATTAGTTTTCTCTTTAGTTTTAGTCTTTCTAGTTTAGTTTACCTTCTTCTTTTGTCTTTTGTTTCTAGTTTATTTATGTCCATTTCATATCAAAACATTAGTTTAGTTCAATAAGAATTTCAATCTTTGTATCTACTTTGTTGGGTTCAAAAAGTTGTAATTCAAGGTACGGTATTTCTATGCGAGGGATTTCTATTATTGTTATCGCTTTCATCGTTGATCGTCACCTAGGTATTCCTAATTTATCCTTTGCTTATTGTTCTTTATTGCTTTTCATTTGATTGTTATTTTCTATTCATATCATTTAGATTCATTTTCATATTGTTATAATCGCAGTTTCATTTCTTAGATTGTCATATAGCGTCGTTATTATCGCCACATAGAGAGTCTAAATTATTGTCAAAATCAACTAAATATGCTTACCTTAATTTTCACTGTTAATATCAACATAACCATGAGTGAGTAGTCACCTTTCTAGGGTGTAGGGTAGCCATGTTAGATTGATTAAAAGATGATGATTGGATAAAGGAAATTGTGCTTTTAAAACATTGTGTCTATGCATGTTTGGACTTTAACGATAGTTGACGATTCTTGATCACAATCATTGACTAGTGTGGAATTCTTTTCCAAGGTAGATATACAGGAATTGAATAGACAAAGCGTGACATAGTGGATTAAGACCTAGTAAATCGCACTAAAAGTCTGCTAGACCATCTGATCTATGATTGTAATGAACACACCATTCTTACGAACGCTTAATGAATTGATTGCATATCCTAAATCCAATTTCATTAATATGTCAATCTACATGTGTGAACCTATTCCCCTAGATGCTTCTCATTATTGTTAATTTATTAATTGCTTTATTGTTTTCATTCTAGTTTGTTTTTATTTTGTTTTTATGCTTTTCGTTAGTTTAGACAACACAAAATCCAAAACCCAGAAAATCATTAGATAAAACTCAATTGTGAGACGATTCACAATCCATAGGAAACACCATCTCCATGAGGATCGACCCCTACTTCCCTAATTACATTAATTTGTTATTAGCCTAGTCTGGATAATTTATCTTTGTATCGGGCTTGCGACAGGCACGATCAAATTTTGGCGCCGTTGCCGGGGAGCACGGTTTAGTGTTTTCCTTTTTCTTGTGGCTTATATCGCAATTAGTTTTATCTAGTCTTTAGGAACTCAAATTCCTTCAGACCTCTCTTGATTTTTCATCTTAGCTTTTCTATCTTATGCCCAGATCTTCTAGACTAGGGACCCCTATTCCTTTGGACCTCGAACTAGAAAGAACTTTGCGTAGGAAATTAAAGTTATTCAACAAAATTTCAAAAGCTTCTGACATTTCATGTTTAGATCGTATTTGTGAGAAATACTCGGATATCTTACCTAATCTTGAAGGAGAAGAAGATCCATTCTCATCTCCATTTCAAAAAATCAATCAACTTTCAACCAACATTCCATCTTCATCTTCACAACAAAAAATGGTTCGACTTTCCGACCATTCTAAACCCACTGCAGATACACTTCCAAAGGGTATCGCTACACCTCAAATTACAGCTCAAAACTTCGAAATCAAACCTGCCTTTATCAATTTAATAGAAAGAAATCAATTTGGTGGCAATGCCACAGAAGATCCCAACCTTCATATCCAAAACTTCTGTGACTATTGCTCCACGATTAGACAAACTGGAGTATCCCAAGAACAGATTAGGGAAATGCTCTTTCCCTTCTCTTTAAGAGGAAAGGCAAAACTCTGGATCAATAGTCTTGACCGAGTTGCCTTAGGAATAGTCGACTGGGATGGTCTAGCTCTTGCTTTCTATCAAAAGTACTTCCCACCAGAACGAACCGCACTCTTACGAAGTCAGATTACTGGATTCCGTCAGAGAGGCGACGAAAGCCTTTATGAGGCATGGGAAAGATATAAAGAATTACAAAGAGAATGTCCTCATCATGGCCTTGATTCATGGTTCCTGGCTATCACATTATACAACGGTTGTTGTGGCGAATCGCGTCGTATCCTCGACTCCGCTAACAATGGTCGTTTCGATCAAATCGATGTAGAGATAGCTAGTGCGACTATCGAGTCAATGGCAATCCACGATTCTCAGTATAGCAACTCGCGTGCTATACCGCTCAAAACCAAGCAGGATGATTCAAGTAAAGTAGCACTCCTGGAAGCCCAATTAGCCCTTCTGCAGCAACAAGTAGGAAGCTCTTCCCAATCCAAGGAACATATCAACGTCACTAACCACGTAGTGGTATGTGAGACATGTGGGATTGGAGGGCATAGTTTTCAAGAATGTAGAAGTTCAATAGAGCAAGTCAATGCTTATCAAGGATATAGGCAGGGCAACGCTTTCTCAAACTTCTATAACGAAAACACAAAAAACCACCCGTTTTTGTCCTACAAAAGTACCAATGTTCAAAATCCCCACCAACAAACTCAACAACCATTCATACCACACCAACAAAAGCCTTACAATCCACCTGGTTTTCAAAACCAAAGACCTTCATTCCAACCTAACTTCAACCAACCATACCAAAATCAACCTCAACACCAACCACCTCAAATTCAAGGCCAACCAAATGACTCAAGCTTGAGCAAAATTGAATCCATGCTTCTGCAAGTTGTTCAAAAACAGGATTCAATGTTTGCTCAATTTCAAAAGAGTGATCAAGCTAAAGATGCTGCCATCAAGATGCTTGAAACTCAAATGGCCCAATTGGCTACCTCTATTACCCAAAGAAAACAAGGCCAACTCCCACCTCACGGTGAACAACCGAGGAACACCGCAAATGCTATCACCCTTAGGAGTGGTACCACTTATACGGAACCTCAGCAACCCAAAGAACCAACAGTTGAGCCTTCACCAGTAGAAAGCAAAAAAGAAACCCAACCATCCACCGCTAAGGAAGCGGAGGACAAACGTGAAAAGAAGGATGAACTTGAAAAGGAACCCATCAAAATTCAAGTTCCATTTCCCCAACGTTTGAGGAGAAATCATAAGGAAACCCAGTTCGGTAAATTCATGGAAGTTGTCAAAAACCTCCAAGTAACGGTTCCCTTCACTAAATTAATCACTCAAATCCCTTCTTACACGAAATTCATGAAGGATATTCTAACAAAGAAGAGGACTCTGAATGATGTTGAAATCATCGCATTCACCGCTGAATGTAGTGCGTTATTGCAAAATAAGTCCCCTCCTAAGTTAAAGGACCCTGGTAGTTTCTCTATACCTTGCACTATAGGCACCTACACTATTGATAAAGCTTTATGCGATCTAGGTGCTAGTGTAAGCGTTATGCCCTATTCCATTTGCGAAAAATTGAATATGGGAATTCTGAAATGCACAAGTATCACCCTGCAAATGGCAGATCGTTCTCTAAAACAGTCTATGGGAGTTTTAGAAGATGTACATGTTAGAGTAGGGAAGTTTTTCATTCCGGTCGATTTTATAGTGTTAGATATGGCAGAAGATTCGCAAATCCCTATCATTTTAGGAAGGCCATTTCTACACACTGCGGGAGCAGTAATCGATGTCAAGAATGGAAAATTGACATTAGAAGTAGGTGATGATAGAGTCACCTACAACTTAAACAGTGCAATGAAGAGCCCTATGCTTGAAGAACCTTGCTGTTTTCTTGACATTGTCGACTCAATCATTGATGAATCTCTGTATCCATCAATAATTGAGGATCCTTTAAAAGCAATTTTATTGTTAGAGGATATCTCTGAGAACGATAATTTTGAGATCAGTGAGCTGGAAAGGGACTTGACTGGTAAAGAGATACCGCCTGAAGAAGTTAGGGAGTTCATAAGCTTAATTGATGCTCCTGCCAAGGCAGAAGTACATAAACCTGAACTTAAACCTCTTCCCTCAAATCTAAAATATGCTTTTTTAGATGAGTCTGAATATTGCCCGGTCATAGTGAGTGCTCTCCTTGATGAAAATCAATTAGACTTGCTATTGACTGTTTTGAGGAAACATAAAAAGGCAATAGGCTACAAACTTGAAGACCTCACAGGCATAAGCCCCGACTTTTGCATGCATAGAATAAACTTAGAAGAAGGCCAAAGACCTTGTGTTCAAGGTCAACGCCGTCTTAACCCAAACATGCAAGAAGTAGTTAAAGCTGAAGTTCTGAAATTGCTAGATGCTGGCATAATCTATGCAATTTCTGACTCAAAATGGGTTAGCCCTGTCCAAGTTGTTCCCAAGAAAGGAGGAACAACAGTAGTCAAGAATGAGAAGAATGAGCTCATCCCCACAAGGATTGTGACGGGATGGCGTATGTGCATTGACTACAGGAAGTTGAATCAATCAACTAGAAAAGATCACTATCCTCTGCCCTTCATTGATCAAATGTTAGAGAGGTTAGCTTGCCACAAATATTTCTGTTATCTAGATGGTTACTCAGGATTTTTTCAAATTCCTATCCACCCTGAGGACCAAGAGAAAACCACCTTCACCTGTCCCTATGGCACTTTTGCTTATCGCCGAATGCCATTTGGCTTGTGTAATGCACCTGCAACTTTCCAGCGTTGCATGACTAGTATTTTTTCCGATTTTGGTAAGACTATCATGGAAGTATTCATGGACGACTTTAGCGTCTATGGCATTTCCTTTGATAATTGTTTGACAAATCTATCCAAGGTATTGAAACGCTGTGAAGAAGTCGACCTTGTTCTCAACTGGGAAAAGTGTCACTTCATGGTGAACGAAGGTGTAGTTTTAGGACACATCATTTCTGAAAGAGGTATTGAAGTGGATCGAGCTAAGATCCAAGTTATCGAGCAACTGCCACCACCTGCTAATGTAAAAGGAATCAGGAGTTTCCTTGGCCACGCCGGTTTCTACTGACGGTTTATTAAAGATTTTTCTAAAATAGCCAAGCCCCTGACTGAGCTCCTTTTTAAGCTTATGTGCGATGCGAGTGATTACGCCGTTGGAGTTATTTTGGGGCAAAGAAAGGAAAAGTTCCTTCATGCTATTTACTATGCTAGTAAAACATTAGATCCTGCCCAAATCAACTATGCCACTACTGAAAAAGAACTTCTTGCCATTGTCTATGCCTTAGACAAATTCCGTTCTTACCTTATAGGATCGAAAGTCATTGTTTACACTGACCACGCTGCTTTGAAATATCTGCTTTCAAAGAAAGAGGCAAAACCTCGACTTATCCGATGGATCTTACTCCTTCAAGAGTTTGATCTAGAGATCCGGGATAAGAAAGGAGCAGAAAATGTAGTCGCTGACCATCTTTCTAGGATAAGAGTAACTGAAATAGGATTGCCAACACCAATTAATGAGTCGTTTGCTGATGATTCAATAATGGCGATTACTGACTCTTCTCCTTGGTATGCTTATATGGCCAATTTTCTTGTCAGTCGACAACTACCTTCTGACCTTTCTTATAACCAAAGGAAACGATTTTTGCACGATGCAAAATTCTTCGTTTGGGATGATCCTTATCTTTTTAAGCAGTGTTCTGATGGTCTTTATAGACGATGTATCCCCCAGTGGGAAATTAAAGGAGTTTTAGAAGGATGCCACTCATCTGCTTATGGTGGTCATCATGGTCCGTCCAAGACCGTAGCCAAAGTCTTACAATCCGGGTTTTTCTGGCCCACGATGTTTAAAGATTCAAAGGACTTTGTTATGGCTTGTGACGCTTGTCAACGAATGGGTCAAATATCCAAGAGACATGAGATGCCTCAAAACGGCATATTAGAAGTTGAAATATTCGATGTCTGGGGTATTGACTATCAAGGACCATTCCCTTCTTCTAACGGAAATCGTTATATTCTAGTCGCTGTTGACTATGTTTCCAAGTGGGTAGAAGCAATTGCCACTCCCACTAATGATGCTAGAGCTGTGATACGGCTATTTAAGAAGATCATCTTTCCACGTTTTGGTGTACCCAGAGCCGTGATTAGTGATCGAGGAACTCATTTTGGAGAGAAGCAGTTAGATACTCTGCTTGCTAAATATGGTGTGTATCACAGACGAGGATTAGCCTACCATCCTCAGACCAGCGGTCAAGTAGAAGTCTCAAATAGAGAGTTGAAAACGATTCTTCAGAAAGTAGTCTCAAGATCTAGAACTGATTGGAGTAATAAGCTCGATGACACCTTATGGGCTTATCGCACAGCTTTCAAAACCCCGATTGGAACATCTCTTTATCGATTGGTTTATGGAAAGGCCTGTCATCTTCCTGTCGAGTTAGAGTATAAAGCTTACTGGGCTATCAAAGAACTCAATTTAGACACTAAGCTTAGCGCTGATAGGAGACTTTTGCAACTCAACGAGCTAGAAGAATTTCGTTTGCAAGCTTATGAGAATTCTCGAATCTACAAAGAGAAAACGAAGCGTTGGCACGACAAGAGGATAATTAAGAAAGAGTTTAATGTCGGTGACCAAGTACTTCTTTTCAACTCCCGTTTGAAAATTTTTCCGGGAAAACTTCGATCACGATGGTCTGGACCATTCACTGTCACATATGTGAGCAAGTACGGCTATGTGGAACTAATGACTAGCAATGGTGAGAAATTCAAAGTTAATGGACACAGACTGAAACTCTACTATAGAAATTCTATCATCGGATGTTTAGATATTGTCTATACGGAGCGTCCATCCCCAGACCCAATGATTTCATAGAAAAATTCGTCGAGCAAGACGTTAAACAAGCGCTTCTCGGGAGGCAACCCGTGTTTTTCCTTTTTGCATTTTTATTTTTCCCTTTTACGTTGTTTTGTTAGATTTCTTTGCAGATGAAAGAGTTTTTGAAGAATCTCTGACGACCTTCCTTGTCAAGTCCAAAAGGCTAGCTTGGGGGAGTCCACACTGGCTAGTCCACTTCATTCTTCTTTCATTTTTCCTTTCTTCCCATTAAGCATCTCATTGCATATTTGGTTTTTTGTGCTCACATTGAGGACAATGTGATGTTTAGCTTGGGGGACGGATTGCATTTTCCCATTTTGCATTCTAGTTATATTTTTCCAATTTTGAATAAGAAAGAGAAGATTTTAGAGAGAAGATTTTTAAATTTTGAACACAATTGAATGCTTTTCATGCTTTGCTTGCTTGTTTACTATGCTATTATGTTACATTTCCCAAACTTAGAGCTTTCAAAAGATAATGATTCAATATTTATTGAATTTTGCATACATGGGGAAGTCTTGTACACAGTAGGCATGGAATGAATCTATAGATGAGTACGCTTGATCTTGACATTTGGCAAACTACATATATTGTAAGGTAGAACCTCCTTAGACTGGTACATCCATACCCAGACTCATCTAGGTGTGTGTAGTTCTCCTTCTGATGTGTGTCATGTCAAAACGCATAAGTATGGTTCTCATTTCATTTCTATAAGCATTGAATTCATGATTCACTAAGATTTGAAGCCTTTTTCACTTTATTTTGCCCCTCAAAATTAGCCCCTTCATACAAATGCTTCACAAAAATAATAGCTACAGATAAAAACTGCCTACCTTTTGAGCTAGTAGCTAGACTATGGTGTGTGGGTGCTCTTTTGAGAAGATTAGTTCTTATCTGTCAAAGTGAATTGGGAAAACGAAAATGTTCAAGAAGCGAAGTTGTGTTCAGAGAAGAAAAAAAAAAGAAGAAAAAAAAAGGAAAAGAATAGAAAAATAGAAAAATCAAAGAAAAAGAAAGAAAAAAATAAGAAAAGAAGTTATGAGTATCTCCTAAAAATGTCAAATCAATAGAAGGAGTTTACCCTTGTGTTTCGTGTGTAATAAGCCAATCTGTTCACTCTGGCTTCGTTTTTCATCTTTTGGGAATTAATCGAAAGTTTGGATTGAGTTTTCATTGGTTAGTTGCTAGCTCATTTCTAACCTTCACATGACCATAACTGTTTGTCCACCTTTCACCCATTTCCCAAAGCCTTCTTCTTATATTTCTGCTTCTTTTCTATGTGCATTGTAATCTTTGACTTGCGTTTTGAATTGTTTACCATATTAGACTGCGGACACATTTTCATAAGTCGTAGATAGGTGAGTGTCTCAAACATTTACACATAAAGAAATCACCTTTTTACATACATTGAGTGTTCGAGTGTATCGTGAGAGTCCATTTGTCAAAAGATCATGCAAGAGCCGAAAGTCTGTAGTGAAATTCTTTGTGCTACGCCGTTATGTAAATCTCAGCCATGTTTATGTATCATTCTTGCCCACGTTGCTTTTGGGTTATGATTCGTTATGTTTTCAAAGCTTTATGTTGAGATTTGTTTCTTGATGGTATAGTAGCCAATGCTTGCAACCTTGTCCTGGTTTTGTTTGTTATGTTTGCTTGAGGACAAGCAAAGGTTTAGCTTGGGGGAGTTTGATAAGTGAATATTTGTATGATTTTAACCCCCACTTTAGCTCGGTTTTGTATGTCATTTGTGCTTTGTTAAGCCATTTTATGAGCTAATATCGTCTTCTAGGCGAATTCCTGTGTTCTAACTTGTTTTGTAGGGAAAGTGACGTTTCTACGCCCTTTTTCTATATTCCCGAGCATTTGCCTAGAACCCGACGATTCGAAGAAGAAAGCTTGACCATGTGTAAGGCATTTCAAGAAGGTTCACTAACTTAAGAGAGAGAAGAAGCGGAGACGGTTTCGTAGTTGTCGGAAGACCAATCAATTAGACGGGAGAATTCATCGCTTTACATCATACCCTATCAACAAACCCGATTGTATAAGTCAAGGGGGATGTTGGAAGTCAAGTCAAGCAAAGGAAGATGAAGCGTTAGTCAAGAGTTTCCAGAAGACGACTTACCCGATCGGGTAAGTGTGTACCCGATCGGGGATGTGTGCTGCTCCAAGCATTGCGGCTCCTTCTTCCTAAATTTGCCCTATGTATTTAATGCCCGACCTCTTCTCCACGAAACCCTAATACTATAAATATATGCTCTAGCCTCACAACAAAAACACACTATCTTACACAATCTAATCCTATATTTCATACAATCTTCTTATTAGTTTTCTCTTTAGTTTTAGTCTTTCTAGTTTAGTTTACCTTCTTCTTTTGTCTTTTGTTTCTAGTTTATTTCTGTCCATTTCATATCAAAACATTAGTTTAGTTCAATAAGAATTTCAATCTTTGTATCTACTTTGTTGGGTTCAAGAAGTTGTAATTCAAGGTACGGTATTTCTATGCGAGGGATTTCTATTATTGTTATCGCTTTCATCGTTGATCGTCACCTAGGTATTCCTAATTTATCCTTTGCTTATTGTTATTTATTGCTTTCCATTTTATTGTTAAGTTCTATTCATATCATTTAGTTTCATTTTCATATTGTTATAATTGCAGTTTCATTTCTTAGATTGTCATATAGCGTCGTTATTATTGCCACATAGAGAGTCTAAATTATTGTCAAAATCAACTAAATATGTTTACCTTAACTTTCATTGTTAATATCAACATAACCATGAGTGAGTAGTCACCTTTCTAGGGTGTAGGGTAGCCATGTTAGATTGATTAAAAGATGATAATTGGATAAAGGAAATTGTGCTTTTAAAACATTGTGTCTATGCATATTTGGACTTTAACGATAGTTGACGATTCTTGATCACAATCATTGACTAGTGTGGAATTCTTTTCCAAGGTAGATATACAGGAATTGAATAGACAAAGCGTGACATAGTGGATTAAGACCTAGTAAATCGCACTAAAAGCCTGCTAGACCATGTGATCTATAATTGTAATGAACACACCATTCTTACGAACGCTCAATGAATTATTTGCATATCCTAAATCCAATTTCATCAATATGTCAATCTACATGTGTGAACCTATTCCCCTAGATGCTTCTCATTATTGTTAATTTATTAATTGTTTTATTGTTTTCATTCTAGTTTGTTTTTATTTTGTTTTTATGCTTTTCGTTAGTTTAAACAATACAAAATCCAACCCAGAAAATCATTAGATAAAACACAATTGTGAGACGATTCACAATCCATAGGAAACACCCTCTCCCTGAGGATCGACCCCTACTTCCCTAATTACATTAATTTGTTATTAGCCTAGTCTAGGTAATTTATCTTTGTATCGGGCTTGCGACAGGCACGATCATTTTGAAATGTTTACCATATTAGATTGCGGGCGCATTCTCATGAGTCGTAGATAGGAGAGTGCCACTCAAATATAAAATAATATTTCCTTGATTTATATGAAAATTTGAGTGTTGAGTGCACCGTGAGAGTCCATTGTCAAAAGATCATGCAAGAGCCGAAAAGTCTATTTGATGTTCCTTATGTTGTGCCGTTATGTAAATCTCAACCATGTTTTGCATTTTCCCTATGCCCACGTTGTTTCGGGATGTGTTTCATTGTGCTCTATAAGCTACTTGATGAATTTGCATTTGGTTGGATTGATTGTTGCTCATCGCCCTTGTCCTTGTCATGTTTGTTATTGTATGCTTGCTTGAGGACAAACAAGGGTTTAGCTTGGGGGAGTTTGATAAGTGAATATTTGTATGATTTTAACCCCCAATTTAGCTCGGTTTTGTATGTCATTTGTTCTTTGTTAAGCCATTTTATGAGCTAATATTGTCTTCTAGGCGAATTCTTATGTTCTAACCTGTTTTGTAGGGAAAGTGACGTTTCTACGCCCTTTTTCTATATTCCCGATCATTTGCCTAGAACCCGACCATTTGAAGAAGCAAGCTTGACCAAGTCAAAGGCATTTCAAGAAGGTTCACTAATTCAAAAGAAAGAAGAAGTAAAGACGATTTCGCGGTTGTCAAAAGATCGATCAATGAGGCGAAGAAATCATCATTTTACATCAAACCCTATCAACAAACCCGACTCAAAAGATCAAGGGGGATAATGAAAGTTAAGTCATAGGCCAAGGGAGATGAAACGAAAGTCAAAGCACCAAGAATACAATATACCCGGTCGGGTATGTGGTGAACCCGATCGGGTATGTTTGGTTATCAGAGCTTTTGCTTCGACTTCCTCCTTTTTGTCCTATGTGATGAATGCATGACCCCTCCCCCACGAAACCTACTGTTATATAAGAGAGCCTCAGCACACAATTCTCAACACACCTCCTAACACTTCTCTTCATACTTCTCTCTTTAGTTTAGTTTTTTCTTTCTTTCTCCATTTTGTAGTTTTAGTTTTAGATCTAGTTTTCTCTAGTCTAGTTTCGTTCTAAGTTTCCTTCAATTTTAATTGTTCTACTTGTAATTGGAATTCTAGTTTCCGGGTTTGCATTTTCCTATTCAAGTTCCTATTCCATTTCAATCGTTGCTCATCCTTTTCGGTAATCCTTATTCTTGTTTTTACATTATAGTTTCATTTTCTTTTAGTATTTCCTTTATCATGTTTACCATTCTTAGTTTTATAATCTTAGTTTCCCTTTCATTGTTAATCATGCATAAGTAATCTTCGTTCTAGGGGAAGGGTTAACATGTCTAATTAATTTATAAGTATAAATTAATTCCGGGTAGAATTGTTTTAGTTGTCTCTATTTCTTGTTTGATTCTCATGATAAACTTTGATTTAAGGCCTTAATAAATTGTTTATACTTGTCAATTTCCATCTCAAGGGCGAGAGTCGAGATGAAAATTAAAGGACTGGCAAGAATAGTTTAATGACCTAGCAAGGCTGAAAAGACGTTAGGACCCGTTAAAAAGTCGGTATGAATCCGAAAGGAATATACCAATTAAAGACTTGGACAACTATGATTTTTCTAAACCCGTAATCAACTTTGCTTTTAAATTGATTAGCATGTGAACCCCGATCCCTAGATCCTTTTCTTTATTGTATTGTTATCATTTTTATTATAGCATTTATTAATTAGTGACAAACATTTGTCAATCGTACAAGATAGAGCTCTAACCATAACTATTCATAAGTATCTTCCGTCTCCCCGAGATCGACCCCTTACTTCCCTAATTACATTAATTTGTTGTTAGCCTAGTTTGGGTTATTTATCTTTGATTAGGGTATGCGACAACCCTGTTAAATTTTGTCGCCGTTGCCGGGGAGCACGGTTTTGTTTATTTGTGATTAGTAGAGTTTTACCTTGTCTTTTTCTTTTTTTTCTTTTCTTTTGTCTCGAGGAACACTTGTTCCTTGAGATTTTTCTCACCTTTTCCTTGTAGTATAGTGACTCTTTTCAGGTAATAGGAATATTTTTTTCAAAGGGATTGCTTTATTTTCTCTCAATGACTATCTATTTCCAACCTCCACAATGCGAGAATGAGCCTTTCCATGAATACCTCGACCGATTTTATAGCTATTATAACCATATTATCTCTCTTGGGTATACCCTTGATGAGACCTATATGAGACATGTCGTGCTTCATGGAATGCTCATTGAGTGTCGTAGCCTGGCTATGCAATTGAGTGGTGGAAGTCTTTATCAGAAGAGAGGAGAGGAACTTTGGATTTTCTTGAACTTTATGGCATCCCAATCTTGGGAAGAAACGCACCGGCGGTTGAGAATCCAAGAGCAACTCAATGAAATCATGGCTCAAGTTCAAATGCTCAAAGGGCAAAAGGAAGAACCCGCGTTTAAAAGAAGTAAGCCAATCAATTTTCCTTATGCTTTTTCAACCCCCCCATGTGAGTCTAATTCTCCCCAATCATATGAATTAATAGATGACGATGATGATGGTCCAACCTTTTCTATTGAAAGTCACTCTAGTGTCGTTCCATTTGACAATTTTGAGACCCCCATTATTGATATTGACCATATGGTAGTCGAGACTTTAGACAAGGATGTTGTTAAGCCCATTTGTGACTCCAATGGAGAGTCGTCGATCGAGTCATCAGATTTCTTTGAAAATCCCTTCGCTAAGGATATTCCAGATTTATTTGAAAATGATACTGGGTTTTGTGAACCTAGCCTTGAAATTAAGTGGGATCAACCACCCATTTTTGATTCCCAATCCTTTGATTCACCCTACCCCCAATTAGAGTCCACTAATGATATTTTGGGAACTAATTGTTTGTTCCATGATCTTAAACATTTCACTCCATCTCTCACTGACGAGTGGAGCAGTTCAGTGGTCATCTATGAAGTTTGTCATGCGCACAATGATAAGATATATCAATTCTTACCTTCAATATTTCATGCCTATATCTTGTCAATTGCTTACATATGTTTTTGTATAGCTCATGCGCAGGTATATGATCGACTTCTAAGGGCATTGACATGCTTTTTAAGGCACAAAGAATGATTTTCATTAATAAAGAGTCTAGCAAGACATTTAAATAAAGCTTCGCGGGAGGCAACCCGTGTTTTATTATATTTTTGTTATGAAATAAATTATTTTTGTTGGACAATTTAATAATGTTAATTTTTAATAATTCATTTGGTTTTGGTTCTAATACCTTTGACAATAAGACAATAATTTTATCTAGTATTGTAGTAGCTTGTTCATCACAGGTACTTTGGTGCTTGGGTTGTACTTTGCCCTCGTTTTCAAGCTAGCTTGGGGGAGCTGTTGCACGGATGTATGTTTTCTTTTCTTTCTTTACCATTTTGTTAAGTCGTCCCCCATTCCTTTGTTGGTTATGTTGTCCTTCTTTGTGTTTTCTGCGCTTAAACCCGTTTCGCACATTGAGGACAATGTGTTATTCTAGCTTGGGGGAGGGATTTAGTATGTGTCGTTGTTTATTTAGTCTAGTTGTTTATTGAATTTGAAAAATTTGAAAAATCCAAAAAAATAAAAAAAAAATTAATAAAAGTTGTGTGTTTTGTCCACCCAATTGTGTTGTGCATAATGTCATTCCTCAATGCATTTCCCTTATTGTAGCTTTTTAGCCAATGTTTCACGCTTTTGACGGGATTTTGCATACATGGGGATGTCTTGTACACAGTGGGTGAGGGATTGATTTTAGACTTATTAGGCTTGATCTTGACTTTGGCAAACTACATATACGGTAAGGTAGAGCCTCCAGTGATCGGTACATCTATACCCGATCCCAATTAGGTGTGTGTAGTTTCTCCTTATGATTTGCGTCACATGAAAAACGCACAAGTATGGTTTTCATTCCATTTCTAGTGAGCATTACATTCATTATTTAAAAAGCATTTGAAGCCATTCACTTTGAATCCATTGCCTAAATTTAGTCCCTTTTCACATTGTTTCACATTTCATTAGCTACATGTAAAAATATTGCCTACCTTGTTAAGTTAGTAGCTATACCGTTTGTGTTTGGGTGCTCATTTGGGATATAGTTCAAGTTATGTCAAAGTGATCTTGATTGGACGGAATTACTGATTGCCGTGCCGAAAAATGAAAAGAAAAAGAAAAAAAATGATGTTGAATATGAAAGAATGAAAAGAAAGAAAGAAGCATGTATTGAAAAGAAAAAAAAATGGTTTATGAAAAGAAGAAGAATTTGTGAGTGTTATTTCCATGATCCGAAATTCAAAAAGTTGGGAAATTCACTCTTGTGTTGCCAAGAGTATAGGCCAATTTGCTATTTTTGGCTTAGTTTTATTTTCTTGGAAATGGTTCCGAGTTTTGATTGAGCATCCTTGCATAATTGGTATGTTGCTAGCTTGACCTTAGCTCCACATTACCATAATTCATTTGTCCAGTTTGTTACCCATCTCCATAGCCTTCTTCTTGCTTTTGGCTTCTTTCTATGCTTTTCATGATTGTTTTGACTTGTAGTTTTGGAATGTTTACCATATTATATTGCGGGCGCATTCTCATGAGTCGTAGATAGGAGAGTGCCACTCAAATATAAAATAATATTTCCTCGATTTATATAAAAATTTGAGTGTTGAGTGCACCGTGAGAGTCCATTGTCAAAAGATCATCCAAGAGCCGAAAAGTCTATTTGATGTTCCTTATACTGCGCCGTTATGTAAATCTCAACCATGTTTTGCATTTTCCTTATGCCCACATTGTTTCGGGATATGTTTCATTGTACTCTATAAGCTACTTGATGAGATTTGCATTTGGTTGGATTGATTGTTGCTCGTCGCCCTTGTCCTTGTCATGTTTGTTATTGTATGCTTGCTTGAGGACAAGAAAGGGTTTAGCTTGGGGGAGTTTGATAAGCAATATTTTGTACTAATTTATCCCCCGTTTTAGCTCGATTTCTATATGATTTATGCACTTTGTTAAGTGATTAACGAGCTAATATTACTATTCTAGTTGTTTTGCGTGCTTTGTCTCGTTTTATAGGAAATGAAGCGGTTTTGCTATATTTTCCTACTTTATGGAGCAATGGCACTAGAATACAAGTTTACGAGGAACCGATGATAGCAATTTCATGATTGGATTACGATTCCGCTACATCCTTCCTCAAGTGGACTCATCTTGGACTTTGACTTTGTTTCTCAAAGGAAAACATCAACCCAAGTCAAAGGAAGACTAGCCCAAGCCCAATTACGTGCTGCATTGACCAAAACCAAAGCATAGAAACGCGTGCCCAAAGAAGAAATTGGAAGAGACGAAAGAAGATCCATCAGGGTTACATACCCGATCGGATTACCACATACCCGATCGGGTATGTTTGCTGATGAGCGTCTCTTGGCTCTTCTTCTACCAAGCTTTAATGGAGTGCTTTATTAGGTTGTCTAGGGTATGAATCCGGACGCATTTGGCCAGCCTCTCAACCCTATAAATAGCCTATGCATCACACACAAATAACATGTACAAAAAACACTTCTCTCTTTAGATTAGTTTTTCTTCTTTCTCTCATCTTTCTTAGTTTAGTTTAGTTTTAGTTTTCTCTAGTTTAGTTTAGTTCTAAGTTTTCTTCAATTGTATGGTTCTACTTGTAATTGGAACTCAAGTTTCCGAGTTTGCATTTCCTATTCAAGTTCTTATTCCATTTCAATCTTAGCTCATCCTTTCCGGTAATCTTTATTCTCGTGTTTACATTATAGTTTCATTTTCTTTCAGTATTTCCTTCATCATGTTTATCATTCTTAGTTTTATAATCTTAGTTTCCCTTTCATTGTTAATCATGCATAAGTAATCTTTGTTCTAGGGGAAGGGTTAACATGACTAATTAATTTATAAGTATAAATTGATTCCGGTAGAATCGTTCTTTGTTGTCTCTATTTCTTGCTTGAATCTCGTGATAGACTTTGTTTAATGGCCGTGAACAATTGTTTGTACTTGTCAATTTCCGTCTCAAGGGCGAGAGTCGAGATGAAAATTAAAGGACTGGCAAGAATAGTTTAATGACGTAGCAAGGCTGAAAAGACGTTAGGACCCGTTAAAAAGTCGGTATGAATCCGAAAGGAATATACCATTTAAAGACTTGGACAACTATGATTTTTCTAAACCTGTAATCAACTTTGCTTTTAAATTAATTAGCATGTGAACCCCGATCCCTATATCCTTTTCTTTATTGTATTGTTATCATTTTTATAGCATTTATTAATTAGTGACAAACATTTGTCAATCGTACAAGATAGAGCTCTAACCATAACTATTCACAAGTATCTCCCGTCTCCCCGAGATCGACCCCTTACTTACCTAATTACATTAATTTGTTGTTAGCCTAGTTTGGGTTATTTATCTTTGATTAGGGTATGTGACAACCCTGTCAGCAAGTCTCCACCTCTCTGTGTGAGACGAGCCCTAGCCCAAGGATCAGTCGGGATCTCGCCCTAACCTCTTCTTAAACATTCAAAATGCACACAAACACGTTACAAGTCGAACTCTCGCTCAAACTAGTAATTGAACATGGGAAATACTCAAACTACTCATTTAATTAAGCATTTCTACAAACACCCTGTGTGCACAAGACAAGTAGACTACCAAAAGACTTAATCTTTAAGCCCAATTATCATAATCAACTTATAAACCTACACTAACTCCCCCATCTACCTTAGTAATACACTACCCACTCATATTAACAAGGAAAATCATTAAAGATGAAAACTTGGATACAAAACTAGCAAAATAAGACATATTAAACATGTAAACTAATTAGACAAGCATGAAAGATTAATTAAATGACAAGTAAATGAAAATAAATATGAAAATTAAGAGGAAAAATTGAATCTTTACCGATTAACAAAGGCGAGACGGAAAAGTTACGAACTTGAATAAAAACCCGATCTTTCGATCTTAATCTTCATACAAAATCCGAGTGAAGTAAACTATTACAAAATTTGGGGAAGAATTAAAGGAAGAAATTAACCTAAGAAAATATAATCTAGTGAGACGGGTTTTTTTTCTAGTGAGACGGTCTACATCTCTCTCTAAAAAATATCTACCTAGTCTAATTGAATGATAATCTAAAAAATGGTGTGTTTGTAATTGCTATGGTCCCCTTTTATTTTGGGAGTTGTTAAATCCCGCACACAAATTTACTCAATCCTACACATTTATTCTCCTTATTCCGAGTATATCCTTCTTATTTATTGCCCTACCAATAAAGAAACAAGAGAGTGAGAGAGGAGGAGAGAATGATGAAGACTAAAAGAAACAATACCTTCCCCGACCCCCCTCCCTAGACTGACTCCCATACCGCGTCGCCGACCACCTCTCCATACACCATCCCCGCGTCGACCACCCATACGCGCCACTCGACGCCGCCACATTGACGCTGACCCACATGCCCATGGCGACAAAGCAGGTCCATAGAAAACTAGCGATGCTGAATGCCATTAACCACAACCCACAAGCGGCGACTCATAGCCACAGACCACCATTGATCGACGACTCGCATATATTGGGAAGGGGAGTTGGGTCGACACACATGCACATCGGCTAGGACATAATTGGGTTTGCGAGACGGCGGTGACAACTGACAACTATAGTTGGGCCAACCGACCCGACGATTCGAGTCGATGTTGAGATAATAAGGAGGAACGAGGCTGAAGGGAGGGGTAGTCAGGGAGAGGGGGTTGGGGGGATGACGCCATGACAGTTGTTTTAGGTTTTCTTAGAGAAAGGGTATAATTGGGAAAAAGTGATAAATTGTGTAGGATATGGTAAAAGTTTGTGTAGGATTTAGCAACAGCATTTCTTTTTCCTCTTCCTGTCCGTCTTCCCTTCTTTTGTCTTCTTTTCTTTCTTCTTTTTCTTTTCTTTTTGGTTCCCTTTAATTATGTCGGTCTTCTCTTTCTTTTTGGACTTTTGTCCGTCTTTCCCCTGCCCCTTCTTTTCTGCCTTTTCTTTTTCATTCCAAAAAACAAACACACACACAATTTCAACATTTCACGCGTGATTGGGTCTGGGCCGGTCTACCGGCCGCCGGTCACATCACCGGCTCAGAACCCCTGCTTCTCTTCTGTTAATTTCATAGTGTGAGGGGTCCCAGTCGGTGGGCCGGCGGCCGGGTGACGACCGGCTAAAACCCATTACTTCATTGTTTCAGTTTCACGCACAAAAAAGGGGGGCACCAGCCGGTGGCCAGGCTGCCGGTCGACCGGCTGGTGGCCACTTGCTGCTTCTGGGGGTAGGAGAACAAAAATGGTGCCTGGTGGTTGCGTGAACGCCGGACGGAGCATAGGAGCGGGGACGGGGGTGAGCTGCTGCTAGGCTGCGTGGAGGAGAGGGAGCAGCATGTAGTTCCGAATCGGTACCGTTGTTACCGCTGCTGACGGTTGCTCAAAAAGGAGGTACAGTGGAGTTGAGCTTGATGATGAGTCAATATCGGAATGATGGTGAATGGTGCTGCCATGGTGGTTCGTTGTCGTGGTGAAGCGTGGTGGTTAATCGTATCTGAGCTGCTCGAGCAGTGAGCAATGGTGACTCATTGGATGAGGTACAACGAATTGCTACTGAGCTGGGTACTTGGTGAATTGAAAATGGAATTAAGTGTCAGGGGGTTTGGGACTTTGGTGAATTGATGGTGATGGTTTTGACGGAGCAAATGTGACCATTTTTATGGAAAATGTAACTATTATATGACCGGTAACATTTTATGAATGATTACTTTTTATCATAAAATGGTCACATTTAGTCTGCCACAAACTTGTGACCATCACAAGAGAGACCAACTGCTTTATTTTGCATCTCGTCTTGCTTTTTCGTCTCACTTCTCTTAACTCGGCATTTACAAAAAATGTTAAGACAAAAAGTAGTATAAAATCTAGAAAATTAACAATTATTTACAATAAGGGTAACAAAACTAATAAAATCTAAATAATTAGTAAAATGAGCTTTTAACGATTAAAGTATGCAAAATCGAGTCAAATAAATAGCATAAATGAGGGGTAAAACGCTACTAAAATACTACTTATCATTCACTTGATAGAAAAAGTACATCTGGCATAGCAACATTGTTGGACCATGCATCAATTCGTGGGGGTCAAAGAAACAAAATTCAGTTGCCTTATATATTGCGCAAGCTTTGGCTTAAACAACAATTGTCTGATTATGGTGTGAATGTTGGGTGTATACCTATCTTATGTGATAATACGAGTGCTATTATTATTTCCAAAACACCCGCGCTACACTCGTGTTCAAAACACATCGATACCATTTTCTAAGAGACTAAGTAGAGAAGGGGAATATAAGACTTGAATTTTGTAGTACGGAAAAACAATGGGCTGACATTCTAACTAAAGCATTGGCTAGAGAACGTTTTGAGACTTTAAGGTTGAAAATTAGTTTAATCGGTGGCAATTAAAATTCATCATAAATTTTTGTTGTTCTTGTGGCTGACTAGATTTAGACGAGATTGTATGACACTATCCGTATATTCCGTTGCTACATACTCCCTCCATTCAATTCCAAATAGAACATTTCTTTTTCTGACACTATTCATGAATGGAGAGAATCTTCACGATTCCTTGCAATATGTAAGATAAAATATGATCATGTGGGATCTTGTTAGATTCGTCTTTATAAGTACAATAATGATATCAAAATTGTTTTCTCATTTCTAATTTCTTCCTAATACTCCGTCATTCTTACTTACTGCTAAAATTAGTGAAATAAAAGCTCTCTCTCCCCGTAACCCTAAAAAAATCCCCCAAAAAAACTTTCCTCTGAACCACCACATCCAGCCACTACCACCTCTTCTAACACTCAAGCTCCTCTGTCTTCTCGACCCTCCGCCGGAGATGAGGCGATTCCCTTGCTCATCTCCGGCGGTATGACTCCCTAATCGTTTGTTGTGGTTCATCTCATCTTCGGACTTATGTCAAACATTTTATGTGTGTGCCGCTGAATCCGTAGCCACCTCGATCGTTGTTCTTTCTTAACAAGGGAAAATACACAAATTCTAACAAAAACTTACTACACCCACTTTGACATTAAAAATGCAACCCAACCATATTAGCAAGATAGGCATGAAAAATAAGCAACTGCGACTGTCCCGATACGGTAGGCAAATTCTAGGAATGTAACTATTAAATGGGATATGAATCAGGCTTCAAAGGCTAAAACGGGCTAAACATAAAGAACTCAATAATAAGGGTATAAAATCAAGTTTTTTTTGGCAATGTGAAGCTTATTTGAACAAAAAGAATCGCCTTTCCTCATGTACTTTATCAAACGAACGCGTAAAAGTATCAAAAAACTATTGTCACACTTATGCAGTTTGATGTTACATATTCCACAAGGGGTACCACACTCAGACCTAAACACAATGAGACTAGTTTATTAATGTTTCTCGCCTAGGAAGCTCTATAGACCTCAGAAATTTAAGTGGTTTACCAACATAAATTTATCAAATCTAATTAGCAAATGGCATCAAATACAGTCAAGACTGGATCATTGAGCTTTGTTTCAAGATAACTGTTGAGAGATTGTCGCGCACCCCTCGACCAAACAAAATTTATAAAACTCGATACCAGACTAATGAATGTAGTAGGGTAAGGAAGTCGATCCACAGAGACGGTTAGAATTGATGCTTCGATTTCTCTTGAGTTTAGTCTAGTTGACAATTTCAAAGTTTGTGTTATTTTAAGACAACTAAGCTAATGAAGACAATAAGCAAGCAAACAATGAAAGAGATAACAATGACTAATTAAGGGAGTTAGGGGGGAATTAGGGAGTCGGGTCCAATCGCTAGCTCCTAGGACGAGTAAGACTATCCAACCCTAAAAGGTAACGAGAAAGAGAGTGAGACAGTCTTTCGACTCGAGCTAACCCAACTAACTCTTAACTTAATTTCCTAAGTCAAGAAGGTCATCTAAAGAAAGATATTGACCTCGAAATTTCTCACTCGGTCAAATTTATAATTACCCGGGTTGAATTGTCACCGTAACCGAATATTCACCGAACGCTTGGAAGATTAACTCAAGTCTCTAAAATGGTAAAAAAAAAAAGGAAGCTTAATCGTCCAATGGTGGAGCTAACCCAAGAATCCTAATCCCCTTCCCTCTAACAAAAGACTACACACTAATCATGATGAAAGCTAAACTAAATAAATTATCCACTAATAACAATGTAATAATAAATATGATTAAAGTAAAAAGATCAAAACTTGAACTAACTAACCATTAAATAAATAAAAGATAAAAACTTGATAATAAATAACATAAATGAAACTGGAAAAAGAGAAATTTATACCAACTTGGAGTAGTTTTACAAATTGCTTAGATAAAAATTCAATCTTGGACCCAATTATAGCTAAATTAATTTCTAAATTAATTTAAAGGAGAGAAAATAAGAGCGGAAAAACAAAAAAAGGAACCCATATAATTTCTGAAATTCTAGACTAAACTAAATAAAGCTAAAGTGGGAATCCAATTTAGGGGGTTTACATGTTTATATAGGTAGGTGTCATTAAGGGTAGAGTAGTAATCAGACTATAATCATATATAATATTATAGCTGAAGTCATCAGCCTTATTATATGCCACGTGTCAATAGGCTTATCATATGACACGTGTCAATTACTATTGCTATGGTTAGTATCATCTTAATTATGGTATATTAATTCTGCCATTAAAAAATAAATAATATATATTAAATACCAATTTTAAATATTAATTATGGAAACCACATTGGAGAAAATATATTCCACTACCTAAAATATCAAGTCAATATCTAACTACACATCAATCAGTTATGATGATTGAATTCAATTAAATAAACGTAAAAACTTACAATAAATTTCGTTTGATTCATTTTCGTTAAGAGAAGTAAATTTTGTTTAGGTAGCGTTTGAGAACTCGAATTTTGTCAAATAGGCCATTAGAGAATTGTAACTGTCGGTTATGATTTAAATAAAAAAAGATTACTCCTATTAAGACGGAGGATTTTCTAACATTTCTACATTCTCGTTTCAGATTTTTTCAAAATTCCTTTCAATTCTCTTTTATCTTCATCATTCATTCCGAAAGTTGTTAAGTAATCATTGAAGAATAACCATAGAATGTGACAACCCTCGCGAATGCGGAAATATAAAACAAACAAGCATGTGAATTATATAGCGGAAATATGAAGTTTTAAAAACTTTTATACATGCAAGGAAGGAATACGAGGAGTGTCAAATATTACAAACTAAAGTACGAATTATACTACATCAAGAGACGAAGTCTCTCCAAAATGTTAACAAGTAAAAGTGTTTAGCAAATAAGCTAAAATCGTTTAGAGGTAATTCTTCCAGGGGCAACGCCCGCTAGCTCACACCCGAAGCCAAAATATCATAAGCAAAAAGCCATCCAAATCAAGCAACCTGTTCATCCATGAAAAACATGAACGCCACAGTCAGTGGGGAGTAACTCCGGGTTCTCCCAGCCATATCACATCAAACGTACATAGAAGGAAATACCAAAGTAGAAGCATGCATATATAGATATACATGTGAGATACGATAAGAATAGATAGTCAATTCAATACATAATGATAAGAGCATATAGAATACAATTCCGAATCCATCATGTGATACAAAGACTCGGGGAAGACACTCTTAGGCAACCGAATACGCTCACTAGGGCTTGCATCTCACCGTTAGCGGTATAAGTTTGATAAGATTGAGACTCGACAATCAAACCATGCCAAGTCATGCAATGACCATGAATAAATCCATCATGTTATCATCCATTCAAACAACCCAATACATAGACGGTGCCCAATCATGCAATGACCATGAATAATATCATGAAATCACGCATTC
>JAIUZE010013798.1:0-10556 GCA_022085475.1 Heliosperma pusillum
GAAAGTCAAAGGCGGCTTAAAAGTCAAGAAAAGTCAAAGACGACCCAAAAGTCACGAAAAGTCAAAGACGACTCAAAAGTCACGAGAAAAGTCAAAGACGACTCAAAAGTCAAGAAAAGTCAAAGACGACTCAAAAGTCAAGAAAAGTCAAAGAAGACTCAAAAGTCAAGAAAAGTCAAAGACGACTCAAAAGTCAAGAAAAGTCAAAGACGCCTTAAAACGGGTTTCACATGGAATCTTGCGGAAATTCCAAATACGAACTCGGAAATTCTAAATTCGACTCGAAACATAAAATACGAATTTTAAACTTAGATTGCGAAAAGATTTCGTAAATATTTCTACTAGAAAAAATAGGGTACATTTCCGGGTGTTACAATCACCCCACCTTTTAAAAAGTTTCGTCCTCAAAACTTGAGAGTAGAAAACAAAAGTATCAAGGACAAGAATCGGTTTACAAAATCAACACGAAAGCTTTTACAAGGGAAAACATTTATGAAATGATGTTCTTCTCGAAACGGTTTTAAGGAAATTTTTCATAAGTGTGAAACTTTACTTACGGATCTCAAGAATGCTCGTCGCGAACGAGAACTCTAATTATCCAAAAAGCAAAGTCAAAATAGTGAAATCGAAATTCAAAACAACGTTAGTAAGTGCAGGACTAGTTATCAGACGCGTCTCCAATAACAAGTGCAAACATCCAACCAAACGCAAAATCCAAATATAAAAGCAAAAGAAATCCATTTCCTCCAAAAAGAGGGTACAAAATCCATCTTTAGACTTCTTTGAAAAGTTAATTTAGAAATACAATGTGGAAATTCGAAGGTTTTCTCAAAGATAAAATCCAAATAACACGACATTACACGCACATAGAGCGACTCGAACATAAAGTTCACAAATCACGATAACAAAATATATACAAAACACGCAAAAACAAAACAAATCAAACTCCTAGGGATAGGAAGATGACAATAAAGTCGGCAGGAAGATCTAGAAGAATTCGATAGTACTAACTCTACTAATAAACTAGATCCTCAAGAGGATGTAATTTACCCAAGTTACACCTCAACATTTTCAATCATTAGATTTCTACTGAAATATTCCATAATCACCAGACCTCAAGTCATCAACATAACCATTCAAACCTAATTAGCATCGACTAGGGTCCATAGATTGTAATCTGCAGGAGAGGTCCTTTAACGTACTATAAAATCCTTAGATTCATCAAACTCTATCTAAGACCACTAACCAAAGAAATCTCATCTTAGGGAACCATATCTACTAACAACCACAAAGTGAACGGTCCTTATCATAAAATCCTCTGATCCAATTTATTCCAAAATTCATTACAATGAACTTTCTCATCCTCGAAAGTCAAAACACAATCAAAGCAACATACATAATTATCTAAGATCCAACTAGTCTCATCCAAAGTCTCACGACAAGGGAAAATCCACAATTCCATTATCGCTTATAAGAATTCTTTAATACGCCATAACATCCTTAATTCGATCATTACTACGCTCGAAGCCTCAAATATAAATAGTCACATTAGCAAACTACGGTGGTTACTAATCCTCAAGATAAATGGGTTCACTATTCTAACTCTATAATCCATAACAACCGAGCATTCACCATCCAAAGCTTGCAACGAACATTTCTCAATCTCGAACTATGAGTCCTTAAGAATAAAAGAGAATTACTAATTCCAAACCACAAATGGCCAATCACTAGGCAAACAGACAACCATTCAATTCATCTACATCATCTAAAACTCAAAATGAATCAATTTTCATTTATGACAAAACTCCTCAAACTTTGGGTACCGGCTTAATTATCCTAAAGCAAAGTCTCTTTTAGAATCCACCAATTAGAAACATCTAATTCCCAAATAATATCTCAAGCAACCGTTATGATACCCAACAACAACGAACTATCATCATGATCCACTCAATTCTAAAAATAACACTACAATACCAAGCTCGAAACCTAAAACCACCAAGAGAGGATACATTATCACTATTAGGATTCATCCTAGAGCTTAAGTCCTATTTCTCATAATCAAATACAACATGAAATTTGCTAAATCCAAATACACATATTCTAACTAAAGAATCCCACAATACATTACAATTATTCTCTGAACCTTACAAACGGAATATCCAATCCACTAAGGAAAAGATAAAGCGGCAACGAGATAGGAAACGATAAGAAATCTCAAGGAGAACACGAGAATAAAATCAGGCACGAGATTAAAAGAGAGGAACGCTGAAAATAACGAGGGCAAGAAAGAGACAAGGCAGATAGTAGAGTCATGAAGATATTCGCGTAAGAAATAAGATACGAGTATGCGATTTCTTAAAGATCAATCTTTACAAAAGCATTCAAGAATGGAAATGAAAAGGAACAATGGCACGGGTAATGGTTTAAGGTTTAATCCACAAAATTTCTCCTTTCAAACTTAATGCGATAATAAAACCACTTAATTATTCCTTTACAAAGGCCTCTTACAAGGGACCATCATACCACGAGCAATCATCAAAGTAAGGTACACCTAGACTTGAGAAATCGACTACAACCCAATTCATCCATCCTTTCATATCACACGGATTCCCAATTGCGGAATTGTAACTCAAGTATAATAACATTCCTTTAGCTCAAATATTCAACACAACCTCAAAGGTGTCTTTAATTGAAAGACTAACAAATACTCTCTTATACTCGGTCATTTTCAAGTCTATAGCCCACGAGTTCATTATTATCAAAGTACAACATCAAGCCAAACATCATCATTAACATCCCTAGGTATTTCCATCCTAGATCACATCATCGAATCTCTCTCATATCTATAATCCTCAAGTAATATGGTTCAACTTACAACGAAACCTTACTACTTCAAACGAGTCTCCGATACCATAAGGTAAGATCATATATTTAAATCCAAGAACTATAGCCAAAAGCTTTTCCACCAAGCCTATACTCACAAACACACAAAAGGAAACCACAAGACGTCACTTAACCTCAAAAGTATTTCGCACCTCAAGATATCATTCAAAACTTCTTATTTACACCAAATAGACATATCATAAGCATGGTCTTCAAAACAATACTAAACTTCTAAGTCCAAAAGACTAAATTACTAATGAGTTAAGAAGTCATAGCCAACTCATTCAACCTTACACCATCAAATACCATGAACTATCTACACATTAGTCATGGCAAGCATCAAGCATTAAAATCATCAAACTTATCTTAGTACCTTTCCTTAGAGATACAACCAACCATCAATATAGGGTGAATTTAGATCTACACCATTTTCCTCAAATCACAAATTCATTCTAACAAATACTAATATTCCACAAAATTCAAGTCCTTCCGACCAAGCATAATATACCACAAACAAAAGGGTATGACATCCATACAAATTTTACAAGAGGAAGGTAAAGATACCAATGGTAAGATGGAGGAACTATTAAGAGAAATTTCCAAGAGGCAAACAAGTTGGAAGAGAAAGAAGCACCTAGATAGAAGGAAGAGAGCATAATACAATAAGGACGAGAGAATTCATAGACGAGGAAGAAATACACTTTAATTAGGCTTGTCAATATTCAATCTTCGGTAAAGGATACTTTTTCTAGGTAACACAATGATCCACTTAAGACAGTAAATACAAACAAACATAACATCACTCAACACAATCAACAAACAAGTTAGAACTTAACAAGCATCAAGTACACCAAGACTACCAAGTAAAGTCCTTAATTTCTACCCATCTCTCATTTATTATTTCAAGGTCAAGTAGTTTAAGTTTAGGGTTCACGTGTGTGCGTCGGGAGCGATAAAGCTCTGATACCAACTGTGACAACCCTCGCGAATGCGGAAATGTAAAACATACAAGCATGTGAAATAATATGCGGAATTACGGTATTTTAAAAACCTTTAAACATGCAAGATATATATAACACGAGGTGTGTCAAAATGTTACAAACTAACTACGGAAATACAACAAAGAGACGGGGTCTCTTAAAATGTTAGCAAAGAACAAGTGTTTAGCAAAACTAGCTAATATCGTCTAGAGGTGAAAACTTCCAGGGACAACGCCCGCTAGCTTACACCCGAACCCCAAAATATCATATCCAAGAAAATCATCCAAGCAAGGAACCTGTTCATTCATGAAAAACATGAACGCCACAGTCAGTGGGGAGTAACTCCGGGTTCTCCCAGCCATATCACATTAAACGTACATATAAGGAGATACAAAAGTAAAATCATGCATATATGAATATACATGTGAATTACGATAAGAGTAGATAGGCAATCCAATATAAAATGATAAGATCATGTGGAAATCAAATCCGAAACCATCATGTTTATTCAAGACTCGGGAAAGACATTCTTAGGCAACCGAATACGCTCACTAGGGCTTACATCTCACCGTTAGCGGTATACGATTGATAAGATTGAGACTCTACAGACAAACCAAGTCAAGTCATTTGATGATCACAGTAAATCCAACATATTATCATCCATTCGCGAACCAAGACATAGACGGTGTCCAATCATGCAATGACCATGAATAAGGTCATGAAATCACGCATTCAAAGACGACACCACGACAACTCTCACGGTAAATGAAACGCACTAGCATCATGTACATGGCAAGTATGATTAACAGGCATCCACGAGATGACATTTCCCTGAACGCATACACGATCACATTTCGTATATGTACACTAATTTCCTCCGGTAGGATGACGATAATAATACGGTCCTAGTCTAAACCTGGCCAGGATCTCGGAATAAACGTGTTCCGATTAACCATGCGATAACGTTTCGCATCCAAGACTCGGTCTTACAATATATATGCCGAGTACCCCAAATTCGGTAGATCAATTCACGAAAGAGGCGGAAAAGAGCTCAAGCCTCATACCATGCGGTACGCTACATGCAAATAACACCACCTCGCAAGTACACAACATTTGACGGCCGGGTCGATCAACGCATAGCGTTCAACTCCCAACAACGTCGTCGTATGCCCACTAACACATGCAATTAAGCAGTAGGATACCTCTCCGTTCCGACATTCCAGCCTTACGAACGGGAAGGTGGCCAAGGGAATAAGAATACAAAGCACAAGACAAAATAGTGCTCAAACCGTATCATTTGTAAAAACCGACTCAAAGTAGAAACATACCCAAAAACCGTCACAAAACATGTGATACAAGCGAGTGAAATATCATACATTCAATAAATTCATATTATAAGTCACTACTTAAAATTACACGTCAAATGAACCATCGGAAATATTATAAATGAAAACCGTAAACAAAAATCATAAACATCTTCCAGCAGGAGCCAGCCGGTCAGGCTGACCGGCTGCCGGTCCACCGGCTCAGGCCAATGCCTCATACAACAACCAACATCAAACTTCAGTGTGTCCCAGCCGGTCAGGCTGACCGGCTGCCGGTCAACCGGCTGGGACCAAAAGGTCACTTGAAAAACAAGGGAAGAAGGGGGGTGTCTCAGCCGGTGGTCTGACCGGCTGCCGGTCGACCGGCTGAGCCCAACCTCATATTCCAAAATCACGTAAAAATGCCAAAATATACAGCAGGTGCCCCAGGCGGTGGTCTGACCGGCTGCCGGTCGACCGGCTGGGGTCTCATGTACTCGAAAATGCTTTGTTTTATCAAAGTCGACTTTTGATAATTATCGACTATGATTCTAATTCATCAATACTCATGTAAATACTCAATAAACAACATCCATCAACAATAATACAAGTCATAAGCTTACTAACTATAATCAAAACATGGTTTCTATCCTAGAAATCACATAAAACACGTAAATGATACCGAGTAACCCTTCACCGTTACCTTTACGCGTCTTTAAACGGTTACTAAGCTTTCCTAGTCTCCACCTATATACAATTAGATAATAAAAGATGAATATAATTCACCTAGAGAAAGACGGATAATTTAAAAAGCGAGAAAGACGGTAATTTTATTACCAATACGGATAGAGGAAGCTAAGAGGGAAAGAATAAGACGAACTTACGCGAATTCTATCAAAGAACGAAGGAGATACGATGATTCAAAGATCGAAAAAGCTATGGAGGCAAGGGTTTGAGTTTTCTTAAAGATGAAGAAATGTTTGTGTTTGTGTATGAGTGAATTAGGTTAAGGAGTATGAGGGAGGATAAGTAAAGGGTGAGTCGGAAAAGTCAACGAAAGTCAAAGTCGACTTAAGAGTCAAGAAAAGTCAAAGACGACTCAAAAGTCAAGAAAAGTTAAAGACGACTCAAAAGTCAAGAAAAGTCAAAGACGACTCAAAATTCAAGAAAAGTCAAAGACGACTCAAAAGTCAAGAAAAGTCAAACTCGCCTTAAGACAGGATTCTCATGGAATCTCGCGGAAATTCCAAATACGAACTCGGAAATTCTAAATTCGACTCGAAACTTTAAATTCTAAATTAAAACTTAAATTTGCTGAAAAGATTTCGTAAAATATTTCTACTAGAAAAATAGGGTACATTTCCGGGTGTTACAACTCATCTGCTTATGGTGGTCATCATGGTCCGTCCAAGACCGTAGGCAAAGTCTTACAATCCGGGTTTTTCTGGCCCTCGATGTTTAAAGATTCAAAGGACTTTGTTATGGCTTGTGACGCTTGTCAACGAATGGGTCAAATATCCAAGAGACATGAGATGCCTCAAAACGGCATATTAGAAGTTGAAATATTCGATGTCTGGGGAATTGACTAGGGATTTGCAATATCCCGCCCCCCATTTTACTTATCCCGCCCCCTACAATTACTTTCTTGCCCTTTGTTAATTGTTTGACCCACCAATTTTTGTTTTTTCCCCTTTGTTATTTTAAAACTCGATTGTTAAAACCGCTTTAAAAATAAAATCGCTTAACGTTAATTTCAAAACAATTGAAATATCAAACAACATTAACGTGTTAACGAACAAAATTATCGTTTTAACGTTAATTTTTGTATATTATTTAACGATAATTAATATAAAAATCGCTAACTAATAACAATCATTTGACTTTTTTTCAAACAATACCGATTAAATACGGAAAAACTTTAAACGGCCATAACTTTGCGCTCGGGCGTCCGTTTCCGATGATTTTTTTTTTCAAATCGCTTATCTCGACGAGACGAACGCAATGGTAAAAAATATAAAAAAAAAAATTTCAATGGCCCATTCGTGTGAAACACACGAATTGGCCTGGGCCGATTCATGTGGTTTACACGAATGAGCCTAGGCCAACTCTTGTAAATCACACGATTGGGCCAAGGCTTACTCGTGTGATTTGAAAGAACTGGCTTAGGCCCATTCGTGTAAATTACATGAATCGGCCCAGGCCAATTCGTGTGTTTCACACGAATGGGCCACTAAAAACAATTTTTTTTTTTTTTTTTTTTTTTTACTATTGCATTTGTCTCGTCGAGATAAGCAATTTTTAAAAAAAAATCATCGAAAACGGACACCCGAGCGTAAAGTTATGGCCATTTTCCGTCTTAATATTTTAAAATTCAAACCGTCATAAATTTAAAATTCAAAATTCAAAAAAACGCTTCAAACCGTCATAAATTTAAAATTCAAAATTTAAAAAACCGTTTCAAACCGTTAGAAATTTAAAATCGCGTTATTTTGATTTTGTATTAATCGTTAATGGTTGAATTTACAAAAACAAAAAAGAAACAAAAAAAAAACGGAAAAGGGCCCATTCGTGTGAATTACACGAATGGACCTGGGCCAATTCGTGTAATCCACACGTCTGGGCCATGGCTCATTCGTGTGAATTACACGAATGGACCTGGGCCAATTCGTGTAATCCACACGAATGAGCCACGGCCCAGACGTGTAGATTACACGAATTGGCCCAGGTCCATTCGTGTAATTCACACGAATGGGCCATTTTCCGGATTTTTTTTTTTAAATTGTCTTATTATGTAATTATATTTACGTACTTTTAGTTTTTTTTGTATTATGTAATTAAATGTTTGATAATATATTTACGTACTTTTATTAATTACAATTGTAATTACGTTTTTTGTATTATGTAATTAAATGTTTGTTTGTTTTGTTTTTCTTAAAACTCGTTCCTCCTCGTCATTTTCGTGACCCGTATTGTCGTCCCCTTCATCAAACCCGCTATCCTCGCCGTAAGCATAATTAACATATTCATCGTTATAACGATAATGTTGCGCATTCCACTCGTTTGCAAATCGAGTTTCGTTATCATAAGTATTGTACGAAATACAAAGATATTCGAAAAAATCATTACCGTCACTCATTTTCGAAACAACGGAAAAAATAAATTTTAGATAGATGTTTAAGAGAGAAGGGCAAAATTGGAAAATGAAATGAAAATAGGGGGCGAGATGAGTAATAAGGGGGTGGGATATAGCAATTTTGATTGACTATCAAGGACCATTCCCTTCTTCTAACGGAAATCGTTACATCTTAGTCGCGGTTGACTATGTTTCCAAGTGGGTAGAAGCAATCGCCACTCCCACTAATGATGCTAGAGCTATGATACGATTATTTAAGAAGATCATCTTTCCACGTTTTGGTGTACCCAGAGCCGTGATTAGTGATCGAGGAACTCATTTTGGAGAGAAGCAGTTAGATACTCTGCTTGCTAAATATGGTGTGTATCACAGACGAGGATTAGCCTACCATCCTCAGACCAGCGGTCAAGTAGAAGTCTCAAATAGAGAATTGAAAACAATTCTTCAGAAAGTAGTCTCAAGATCTAGAACTGATTGGAGTAATAAGCTCGATGACACCTTGTGGGCTTATCGTACAGCTTTCAAAACCCCGATTGGAACATCTCCTTATCGATTGGTTTATGGAAAGGCCTGTCATCTTCCTGTCGAGTTAGAGTATAAAGCTTACTGGGCTATCAAAGAACTCAACTTAGACACTAAGCTTAGCGCTGATAGAAGACTTTTGCAACTCAACGAGTTGGAGGAATTTCGTTTGCAAGCTTATGAGAATTCTCGAATCTATAAAGAGAAAACGAAGCGTTGGCACGACAAGAGGATAATTAAGAAAGAATTTAATGTCGGTGACCAAGTACTTCTTTTCAACTCCCGTCTGAAAATCTTTCCAGGAAAACTTCGTTCCCGATGGTCTGGACCATTCACTGTCACATATGTGAGCAAGTACGGCTATGTGGAACTCATGCCTAGCAATGGTGAGAAATTCAAAGTTAATGGACACAGACTGAAACTCTACTATAGCAATTCTATCATCGGATGTTTAGATATTGTCTATACGGAGCGTCCATCCTCAACCCAATGATTCTAATGAAAAATTCGTCGAGCAAGACGTTAAACAAGCGCTTCTCGGGAGGCAACCCGTGTTTTCCTTTTTTTTGCATTTTTATTTTTGTTTTTCCCTTTTACGTTGTTTTGTTAGATTTCTTTGCAGATGAAAGAGTTTTTGAAGAATCTCTGACGACCTTCCTTGTCAAAAGTCCAAAAGACTAGCTTGGGGGAGTCCGCACTGACTAGTAAGCTTCATTCTTCTTTCATTTTTCCTTTCTTACCATTAAGCATCTCATTGCATATTTAGCTTTTGTGCTCACATTGACGACAATGCGATGTTTAGCTTGGGGGAGGGATTGCATTTTCCCATTTTTGCATTTTAGTTATATTTTTCATATTTTGAATAAAAGAAAGAGAAGATTTTTGAGAAAATTTAACAATTTTTGAACACAATTGAATGCTTTTCATGCTTTGCTTGCTTGTTTACTGTACTATCATGTTACATTTCCCAAAGTTAGAGCTTTCAAAAGATAATGATTCAATATTTATTGAATTTTTCATACATGGGGAAGTCTTGTACACAGTAGGCATGGAATGAATCTATAGATGAGTACGCTTGATCTTGACATTTGGCAAACTACATATATTGTAAGGTAGAACCTCCTTAGACTGGTACATTCATACCCAGTCTCATCTAGGTGTGTATAGTTCTCCTTGTGATGTGTGTCATGTCAAAACGCATAAGTATGGTTCTCATTTCATTTCTATAAGCATTGCATTCATGATTCACTAAGATTTGAAGCTTTTTCACTTTAATTTGCCCTTCAAAAATTAGCCCCTTCATACAAGTGCTTTACAAAATAATAGCTACAGATAAAAACTGCCTACCTTTCGAGCTAGTAGCTAGACTATGGTGTGTGGGTGCTCTTTTGGGAAGAATTGTTCCTATCTGTCAAAGTGAATTGGGAAAGCGAAAAAGTTCAAGAAGTGAAGTTGTGTTCAGAAAAGAAAAAAAAAAGAAGAAGAAAAATAGAAAAATCAAAGAAAAAAGAAGAAATAAAAGAAGAAGTTGTGAGTATCTCCTAAAAAGGTCAATATATAGAGGGAGTTAACTCTTGTGTTTCGTGTAAAATAGGCCAAATTGTTACTTCTGGCTTCATCGATCGTTTTGTGGGAAATAACCGAAAGTTTGGATTGAGTTTTCATTTATCATTGGTTAGTTGCTAGCTCACTCTAATCTTCACATGACCATAACTATTTGTCCACCTTTCACCC
>JAIUZE010013800.1:0-17311 GCA_022085475.1 Heliosperma pusillum
AGGTCAAGTAGTTTAAGTTAGGGTTCACGTGTGTGCTTCGGGAGCGATCAAAGCTCTGATACCAACTGTGACAACCCTCGCGAATGCGGAATAATAAATCAAACAAGCATGCGAATTATAATGCGGAAATAGGTAGTTTTTTAAAAACTTTTATACATGCAAGTTAAATAAAACGAGGAGTGTCAAAATATTACAAACTAAGTACGGAATATACAATAAAGAGACGGGGTCTCTGAAAATGTTAGCAAAGAACAAGTGTTTAACCAAAACTAGCTACTATCGTCTAGAGGTGAACTTCCAAGGACAACGCCCGCTAGCTCACACCCGAACCCCAAAATGTCACAGCCAAAAATCATCCAAGCAAGAAACCTGTTCATCCATGAAAAACATGAATGCCACAGTCAGTGGGGCGTAACTCCGGGTTCTCCCAGCCATATTACATCAAACGTACACATAAGGTAATACAAAAGTAAAGCATGCATATATATATACATGTGAGTTGCGATAAGAACAAATAGGCAATACGGGATATAATGCTAAGATCATATAGAAATCAATTCCGTAAACATCATGTTATTCCAAGACTCAGGAAAGACACTCTTAGGCAATCGAATACGCTCACTAGGGCTTACATCTCACCGTTAGCGGTATAAGATTGATAAGATTGAGACTCGACAGACACACCAGTCAAGTCATGCGACAATTACACAATTCCAACATATTATCAACCATTCACGAACCAAGACAATGACGGTGTCCAATCAGGCAATGACCATGAACAATATCATGAAATCACGCATTCAAAGAACGACACAAGACGACATATCTCACGGTAAATGAAACGCACTAGCCTCGTGTCCCAGCAAGAATGATTAAATGGCATCCACGGGATAAGCATTTCCCTGAACGATACACGAAAAAGCATTTCGCCGTATGTAGAAACTAATTTCCATTTCCTCCGGTAGGAACGATAAATAAACGGCTCCTATCTAAACCTGGCCAGATTCTTGGAATCAACATTTTTCCGATTCGACATGCGATAAAGCGTTTCGCATCCAAGACTCGGGCTTATAATATATATATGCCGATACCCCAATTTGTAGATCAGCCACGAAGAGCGGAACACAGCTCAAGCCTCATAACAAGCGGTACGCTACATGCAAATACCCCCACCTCGCAAGTATACAACATTTGACGGCCGGGTCGATCAACGCATAGCGTTCAACTCCCAACAACGTCGTCATATGCCCACTAACACATGCATTTAAGCAGTAGGATACCTCTCCGTTCCGACATTCCAGCCTTACGAACGGGAAGGTAGCCAGGGAATGAGAATACAAAGCACAAGACAAAATCGTGCTCAAAAACTCAAACCGACGCATTTGTAAAAACCGACTCAAAGTGGGAACATATCGAAAACCGTCACTAAACATGGGATACATGCGAAAGAGATATCAAATATTCAAAACATGAATATTATAAGACATTACGTAAAATTTTACAACAAACCGATCATGCGAACTATTATAAATTACGAGTTTTTAGAAGTTGAAGGAAAAATATACAGCCGTGTTCCAGGCCGGGCAGGAGACCGGTGGCCGGTGGGCCGGCTCAGAACACAGGCAAAATCCCAAAAACAGAGGAAAGAGGTCTGGGCCGGTCAGTCGACCGGCGGCCGGTCGACCGGCTCAGACAATCATACCAAACTCAAAACTTCAACACTGATGTGTTCCAGGCCGGTGGATGGACCGGCGGCCGGTGGGCCGGCCTGGAGCACCATATCACGCAAAAACCAAAATTTCCAAATGAGTTACTGATGTGTTCCCAGCCGGTGGTCAGACCGGCGGCCGGTCGACCGGCTGGGAGCACTTCTTCACCCGAGAGCTTCCAATTCTCAACCAATTCATTTCAAAACTCAATTATACTTCCAATAATCATCAACAATCAATATATATCATCCATATTCATCATATAACATCATTTACTAATCATAGCCTGGATTCTAAACTTCCTAATCGTATTCTAATACGATTTCTAGCATATAAACATGTAAAACACGTAAGTAATACCGAGTAACCCTTCACCGTTACCTTTGAGCGTCTCTAATGATCGTCAAGCTCCTCTTCTATAAGGAAATAGTCTTTGTCGGGATCTTGGAGGCCGCCACCTACAATTAGATCGCAAAAAGATGAATAAAGTTCATCTTGAGAAAGACGGAATGCTTAAAAAGCGAGAAAGACGATAATTTTATTATCAATACGGATAGAGGAATGTACGGGAGGAAGAATAAGATAAACTTACGTAAATTCTATCGAGTAACGAAGAAGATACGTCAATTCTAAGATCGAATTCCAAGAGGGAAAGTTGCTTAAGGAAGAAGAAAGAAAATGTGTTTGATTTTTGTGTGGAAATGAAATATTAGGTTAAGGAGTATGAGTTGTGTAGGAAAAGTCAAAGACGATTTCCAAAGTCCAGAAAAGTCAAACTAGACTTAAGACGGCTTTTTCATGAAATCTCGCAGAATTTCCGAATACGAACTCGGAAATTCTAAATTCGACTCGGAACTTAAAATTATAATTTAAAGCTTAAAATTACTGAAAATATTTCGTAAAATATTTCTACTAGAAAAATAGGGTACATTTCCGGGTGTTACACATGAACACGATGCTAGTGCGTTTCATTTACCGTGAGAGTTGTCGTCTTGTGTCGTTCTTTGAATGCGTGATTTCATGATATTGTTCATGGTCATTGCATGATTGGACACCGTCATTGTCTTGGTTCGTGAATGGATGATAATGTGTTGGATTTACTATGATCATCGCATGACTTGACTGGTTTGTCTGTAGAGTCTCAATCTTATCAATCTTATACCGCTAACGGTGAGATGCAAGCCCTAGTGAGCGTATTCGATTGCCTAAGAGTGTCTTTCCCGAGTCTTGGAATAACATGATGGTTACGGATTTGATTTCTATATGATCTTATCTTTATATCTCGGATTGCCTATCTATTCTTATCGCACCTCACATGTATATATATTTATGCATGCTTTACTTTCGTATTTCCTTATATGTACGTTTGATGTGATATGGCTGGGAGAACCCGGAGTTACTCCCCACTGACTGTGGCATTCATGTTTTTCATGGATGAACAGGTTGCATGCTATGGTTGACTTTTTGGATACTATATTTTGGGGTTCGGGTGTGAGCTAGCGGGCGTTGTCCCTGGAAGTTCACCTCTAGACGATAGTAGCTAGTTTTGGTTAAACACTTGTTCTTTGCTAACATTTTAAGAGACCTCGTCTCTTTATTTTATATTCCGTACTTAGTTTGTAATATTTTGACACACCTCGTGTTATATATATCTTGCATGTTTAAAAGTTTTTAAAATACCGTATTTCCGCATATTATTTCACATGCTTGTATGTTTTATCTTTCCGCATTCGCGAGGGTTGTCACAATAACAATAATGTAAACTATCTAAGAACGGAAATAAAATGACAATAAAGTAAACTAACTAAACAACAATAAAATAAATTTTCTAAAACGGTAAAATAAACTATCTAATCAAATTGATATAGTGAAAGAGAAATAAGTGCAAAAAAACTCAAAAGTTTCATTGATACCAACATTAGAACTACTATGATTGTCTAAGCCTTGTAGCGGGATATTCCTCTCGGATTCGTACCGACCTTTTAGTGTGTCCTAACGTCCTCTCAGCATGATTAGGTCACTAAACCCCTATTGGCAGTCCTAATTCCCATCCCAACTCTCGTTACAAAGACGGAAATTGACTAATACAAACAATTGTTCATGGCCATTAAACAAAGTTATAGAATTTGGCTTGACCAAAGGAAGAAACAACTAAATGGTTCAATTGGTATCTACTCTTCTTTTAATTCATTTTAACTTGTAAATCATTTCAATATTACAACTCTATTTATTTTATTTACACAATAATAATCTTACAATATTAGAATTAATCTAATTTATGTGATCATGTGATTAAGTAAATTAATAAGAAAAAGATGTAGGAAATTAAACTATGAAATACAAATACTAAAGTGATTGAGGTGATTACTCTAGTAACGATTCTAATGATAATTTTTATAATTATATGATTAGGCAAAATATAATATGACATGTTAAACAATATTTTAGTTTTGATTAGATTATTTTTTGATGAATTTCCTAATAACAATAATATGAAAATAATACTAATTAGATTAAGGTTCATAATGGAAATTGCATAAGTAAATTAAGGGTAAAGAGTTACCGAAATTGGAATGCAAATTATGTAGGAAATAAAGTAAAGAACAATTATCCAACCCAATAACAAAAGCTTATAAAAACAGTAGAGAAACACTAAGAAATTGCATAAACTACAATCTAAAACTTATATGAAAGGAAGAAATAGACTATTAGATTATTGTATGAAAAGTATGTAAGTTGTTGATAAGTATGCTAATTGTGTGTGATGATCATTGGCTTTTATAGGGTTGCATGGCTGCTGATCTCTCGTCCAAATTCATACCCTAGTCAAAGCATTTAATCACTCATTTAAGCTCGGTAGAAGAAGAACTAAGTAATGTCCATTTGCAGACATACCCGATCGGGTATAAGGAAATCCGATCGGGTAAGTGTGCAAGATGAAATCTTCCGTCTTTTCCAATTTCGTCTCTTGGGCACGGAATCCTATGCTTTGGTCTTGGTCAATGCAATACGAAATTGGGCTTGGGCTAGTCTTCTTTTGACTTGGGTTGATGTTTCCTTTTGAAGTTCAAAGTCAAAATCCAAGATGAGTCCATTCGAGGAAGGATGTAGCGGAATTGTAATCAAATCGTGAAATGACTATCATCGGTTTCTTGAAAATCCGTATTCTAGTGCCTTTGCTCCATAAAGTAGGAAAATATAGCAAAACCGCTTCATTTCCTATAAAACGAGTCAAAACACGCAAAACAACTAGAATAGCAATATTAGCTCGTTAATCACTTAACAAAGTGCATAAATCGTATTGACATTGAGCTAAAACGGGGGATAAATTAGTACAAAATATCACTTATCACGCCCGCTAGCTCGCACCCGAACCCATAATACCACAACCAAAGAGCCATCCAATCAAGCAACCTGTTCATCCTTGAAAAACATGAACGCCACAGTCAGTGGGGAATAACTCTGGGTTCTCCCAGCCATATCACATTAAACGTACATAAACGGAAATACAAAAGTAGAAGCATACATATATAAATATACATGTGAAATACGACAAGGATAAATAGGCAATTCAATATGTAAAGATAAGAGTTCATGAATTACAAATCCGTAACCATCATAATATACAAAGACTCGGGGATGACACCCTTAGTCAACTATATACTCACTAGGGCTTACATCTCACCGTTAGCGGCATATACTTGATAAGATAGAGACTCGACATATAAACCACGTCAATCATCTATTTCATGCAAGAGTCCAACTCAATGTTCATGTATAAATCAACTTACAAACAACCATCCAATCATACGAATATGATACATATTCTCTCACGGTTAAGGGCACCACTAGCATCATGTACAATAGCAAGACAAGCCAATGGAAGCCCACGGGATAAGACATTTCCCGGAACCGTATACGATAAGACGTTTCTTATACTCATGACCTAGACAAACAAGTTCACGGGATAAGACGTTTACCGGAATCATGTACGATAAGACGTTTCGTACACACAAGACTCTAATCCTCTCGGTAGGACGACGATAATACTACGGTCCTAGTCTAAACCTGGCCAGACTCTCGGAATAAGACATGTTCCGATTCGACATGTGGTAAGACGTTCCACATCCAAGACTCGGTCAATCATAGACGCCGAGTACCCCAAATTCGGTAGATCAATTCACGAAAGAGGCGGGAAGAGATCTATAGTCAAAAGTCAAGCTAGTACGCTACATGCAATAACACCACCTCGCAAGGGATACAACATTTGACGGTCGGGTCGATCAACGCATTGCGTTCGCCTCCTAACAACGTCGTCATATCCCCACTAAACAAATGCACAACGGCATCACGGTTACACTTCACCGCTCCGACATTTAAGTCTAACGGGTTTAAAGTATGACCGGGGAATGTGAGTTCAAAGCACTGAACAATTAGTGCTCACATCAAATACATAAGGTAAAACCGACTCAAAGGGGGACACATCAAAAACCGTCACCAAGCATGAGAATAGGGCATTATATAAATGCAACTATGATAAAAATGAATCAATACATGATACATAAGCATTAGACCAAGTTTAAGAAGCATAGTAAATAGGAAACATAGATCTTATCTCAAACAACAAGTTTGGAAACTAATTAAAACAAGGGTCCACTTAAAACGGTCATAACTAGAGTTCTAGATATGAAAATGCAGAAATTCTAAGTGGAGGTGATAACTTATCCTCTTACGGTTCCAACGGTATGTCACAAGCCCAAAACAAGCAAGTAAAGAAGGAGATATGATCATTTTACGAAAAGGGGTCAGTGCAGGAAAACTGCAGTCGACTTTGGGAAAACTGGCAGCAAGAAACGCTGCCAGCGTTAGGGAACGCTGCCAGCGTCCCACGACACTACCAGCGTCAGTGGACGCTGCCAGCGTCCTCTCTCGGGCACGCGATCCTTCAATCCGTCTTGTTATCAACATACAAACATCATCAATTATCATCACAAACCATCAATTCTCATATCAATTATCAACTAACAACAACCATCATCAACAACACAATTCCTATGATTACTAACCTTATTCTAAATACGATTTCTAACATAGAAAACACATTAAAACACGTAAATGATATCGAGTAACCCTTCACCGTTACCTTTATGCGTCTTTAATCGATTTCTAAGCCTTCGCCCACTAGATAGTAATCCTTATCGGGATCTTGAAGGTCTCCATCTAAACAATGACGACAAAAGATGAATATAATTCACCTTTGAGAAAGACGGATAAATTGAAAAGCGAGAAAGACGGTAATTTTATTACCAAAACGGATAGAGGACGATGAGAGGGAAGGAATGAGACGAACCTTAATGAATTTGAGCGAGAAACGAAGGAGTAGCGACGAATCTAAGCTTGATAAAAATGGAGTTTAGGTTTTGGTGGTTTGATGAGGAAGAAATAGTAAGTGGAAATGAAGGAAGGAGTTAGGGTTTGAGGGAGTATATGAAGGAGTAAGTGGAAAAATCATGAGAAAAACCCAAAAACGTCTTAAGACGTAACTTACTCGGAATCCCGAGTAAAGTCCGAAAACGAACTCGGATTTTCTAAAATAGATACGGAAAAATTAAATTCTAGACTAAAACTAAAATTCGCTGAAAAGTATCCGTATAATATTTTTACTATAAAAAATAGGGTACATTTGCGGGTGTTACAGGTTTTGGAGAATAGTTGGTTGTTGCATAGTGGTGGTATCACATATGTGGAATATTTAGAGCGTATTGCAATTGGTTGGTAAATTAAAAGATTTGATGTTTGGTTGCGATATTGAGCTATTATTTTAGGCATGGATGTTGAATTGTGGTAGTAGTCATTTTGTGAGGATCGATTTTGGCTATATGAATGAATTGAGACCATTTAGGTATGTGGTAAGCATGGATGGTTGAGATAGTGTTAATGTTTTTGAATAGGAGCGACCTTCGAGGACAAAGTTCATTTTAAGGGAGGTAGATTGTGATACTTCTTGATGATAGGTATTGTGAGTTGTCGTATTGGAGTATCTATCGGAGAGCGGCATTGTGGTAGGACGGTAGTAGTGATGTATTGGTGCTAGTTCCATAGAATGTTATTAGATGTGTTGATATGGGTGCTATGTAATGTTGTCGATTCAGCATGGTGACTTTAGTGTTTTCGCAGCGATGGTATATTGGTTGGGTTAGTATACTGGTTTTGGCCAACTATTAAGGAATTTGCTAATATTTTTTTGGGTTTTTATGGCATTTGGTGTGTGGTCTCGGTATTGCTCAAAGAAGAGTATTGGTAAAAGTTGTTATTAGAGTGAGAATTCTTGTGTGGATTGTTGGGTGTTGGCGTTCGCATGTTGGGATTTGGGTGTTACTGTTTGGCGGTGTTAGTGCATATTTCTTGTGATGGAACCTTATTTTTGGTAAGGGTTGATGTATGTTATTGTTGGAGCGTTGGGTTTATGATGTGGTATCAGGTTATTTTAGGATGCGTATCGGTTGTGTGCGGTGCCTCATGTTTTATTGGTGCCTTTGGTTTTGTTAGTCCTAGTGACCGTTTTTTTGAAGTAAGGGCATGAACTTCGAGAACGAAATTATTTTTAAGGGGGGAAGATTGTAATACCCGTATCCTTGGAAGGTTACTCGGTCGAGTTTAGAGTGTATTCGACCGAGTAGAGGAGGCACTCGATAGAGTTGAGGTGTACTCGATCGAGTGACCTGTTTTGGGGAATTATTCTTTGGTTGCACTCGGTCGAGTTTATGTGCACTCGACCGAGTAGGTAGTACTCGACCGAGTGGCAGTTTACTCGACAAAGTATTTGTTGGCATTAGCTCTCCTTGTTTTCTCCGGCTAGCTTTATATTTTATTATGTTGGGAGTTCTTACCCTTTCTTATTCCTTCATTTCTCATATTAGTATCATGCAATCTCTCTCTCACCTCTTTAAACTCATTAATCATCCTTTAATCATCTATGATAATCTCTTAGCCTCTCCTTAATCTCTCTTGGATTGGGCGTGGAAATCATGCTTCTAGATCTTTCTCTCATCTTTCTCTCCAATTGTAGTAAGTAATCTTCATCTTAATCTTGTAAATTCATCCTATCATCTTTCAAGTTAGGGTTTAGAATAATTAGAATGAGATTATTGATTAGATTGATTATTAGGTTGATATTGTTTATTAGATTCGTTTATATTAATTAGAATAGATTATATTGATCACTTTGAGTTAGATTATTGTTGTTAAGTATAATTTAGGGGAAATTGATATTGTTTGACCTAGAAATTGGGGGAAAGTATTGTAGATTGTGGTTTATTGATTATTAAAATAAGAGTTAGGGGAAATTGACATAGAATGTGATTATTGACCTTATTAATAAAGGAGTTGGGGGAAATAGAAGTAATTATACTATTATTGATGTGTAGGTGGATCTTGTGGTGGAAGACGAGTCTTAGCTTTATCTTTCTTGTAATTGTTGATGATTCTCTTACTTTGACCACCATTGTTGATGATTTCTATGCTCGGATTGCCAGTGTTGTTGGCTTTTGTGTGGGATAGCAATTGTTGGCGATGATTATGCTTGGATTGCTTTGAGGTAGGTGAATCCTACTTAGTTGATGTATATTCGATTGATTGTATGATATGTATTGTGATATGTATTGTGATATGGTTGTGGCATGTTGATTGGAGTTTGTTGTTGAGATCTTGGTGACTACCGTCACGGAGTTTGGAGGTGTTTTATATGGAGCTGTAGTGGGATATAGGCTACATAGACTATGTGGGTCGTTATTTCATGGTTCCACCGCCATGAAAGAGACAACGCACGCAGTGATGACCTGCGTCTGGGGGTGACCTGCTGCGGTAGGGCCTATTGTCTCTACAGCGTGCCATGGACACGGTGTCGTCTTACTTGATGGCACCGCGATTGGTGGTTTCAGTGGGCTACTTGTCACCACCAGAGTGCGCTACTTGATGGCACCGAGGAAGGGCAGAGCATGGATCGGATATCCTATCCAAAAGCGATTTTCGGATCGGATATCCGATCCAAAAATAGGAAATTTTACTATCCGATTTCTGATCCGAGAACTTCGGATATCCGATTTAAGATATCCAAAAAAATCGTATTGAATATCCGAATATCAGACATCCGATCCGTTCAAACTAAACTCATAAATTGTAACACCCGCAAATGTACCCTATTTTATTTTAAAATATTATACGGATACTAGTTAGCGTAATTTTAGATTTAGTCTAGAACTTAGTTTCCCGTGTCTAATTTAGCAAATCTGAGTTCGTATTCGGACTCTACTCGAAATTCCGTGTGGGTTACGCCTTAAGCCGCTTTTGGGATTTTCCCCCATATTTTTCCACTCACCTTTATAACCATACCTCCCTCACTTTTTCCACTCATCTTCTTCCTCACCAAGTAACCAAAACCCTAAACCTTATTTTTAATCAAACTCAAACTCCTCTTAACTCATCCATTACTCACTCAAATCCGTTAGTTTTCATCATAATCTTTCCCTCTAATCGTCCTCTACCTTTTGTGGTAATAAAATTACCGTCTTTCTCATTTTTAATTTATCCGTCTTTCTCAAAGGTGAATTATATTCATCTTTTGTTGTCTTCTTGTAAGTGGAGACCTTCAAGACTCCGACAAAGATTACTACCTCGTGGAGGAGGACCTAGACGACGATTGAAGACGCAAAATGGTAACGGTGAAGGGTTACTCGATATCATTACGTGTTTTAAATGCTTTGGATGATGTTTAATAAATGTCTAGTGACAATTATTAGGTATTTAATGTGTTTTGATATTAGTGAATGTTGGACCAATTCATAAGTTTTGATAATGACATGTGTTTATGTAATAATATGTTTTACTCGATATATCATATGCGTGTAATTGTGTGCTTTAGTCTTATTATAGCTAGCAACAATTATGAGAAGAAAGATCAAAGTTAGGCATAACTTTGATAAAATCTGTGAGACAAAGTTATACCAACTTCAGGAATAACTTTGGAAGTGAACTTGGAAGTTATAGCTAACCAGGCATAACTTTAAGGAAAATCGCTTCAAACAAGATCTACATAAATCTACACAAGACTCGAGATGGAGGGTCTTTGTGCTCAAGATGAAGAGATGATCCGTATACTGAAGATCTTTGTGAAGATTAGATAGTATAGGTCGTCATTCGGTAACTATTCCATTCGAGAGATTTTATGTTCAAAAGTTATAGCTTTAGTCTATGACTTTGGATGATAAAATATTGATGCATGATTTTGGAAATAAAATGTTTTGAAATGTTTTCAAACGTGAAAGAGTATTTTTATATTTATCAAAAGTTTTATTAGAGAATATATTTATGAGATTCTATTGGTTAGTAATACAACTTATGGGTTGTCATGCTACCTAGGGTTTCTAATATATTCTATCTCAATTTGTTGTTAACCTAATTAGCCCACCTAGTGGTTGAGCCAGCTAGGGTTTCGTGAAACCTAGTTTGTGCCACCTAGGGATTCGTGCTCCTAGGGTTTCGTGAGCTATAGGAATCCGGCCTCCATAGGTTTGTTTCCTTAGTTTACCTAATCTAGGATTCTACTATATCTTTACAACAATATTTTGAGATATAAAGATAAATATATTTCTATAAGATAAACCAAATAATATTTTGAGATAAGGATATTTCTAAAAGATAAGCAAATATTATTTTATGGTAAGATAAATATCTTTATTAAATATTATACTAGGGTTTTAGATCTACTATGATTCTTCTACTATAAATACTCATTCACATACAAATTGCAATTTACACGAAATACACTACATTCACACGGCTATCTATTTTACTTGTGTTGATTTTTCAAAATCGTTTTAAAGCAAACCTTTGAGCAAATATTTATTATTTTTAGAGTTTGTTGTTAAAAGAGTCGTGCATCAATTATTATCAATCGCTTGAGTGAAATACGTTATTGGATAATAGTACATCATTATAAGCTTACAATTCTTTAACGGGAATTTGTGTGAGTTATATTGTACTTTCTTATTAGCGTAAGATAGTATAGAGTATTTAGCGATACTCCCCTTGAGTTATAATCATAGTGTTGATTATACGAGTGGGTTGGTAATTTTTGTAATCCGTAGAAAGGTACTAAAAATTATTAATCGAGAAGAGTGGACGTAGGTTTCAACGTGTGAAACTGAACCACTTCAAAAATCGTGTGCCTCTCTCTTATCTCTTTACTTTTCGTTATTTCGTTATTTATGCTTACTTTGATTAATTGATTAGTTGATTTCAATTCATAAGATCAAATAATTAATTACATATCATATAATTCGAAAAAGTGGGGCTAGTTTTTAATACTCAATTCACCCCCCCTCTTTCGTACTCGATCAATAGACTCTACAATTGGTATCAGAGCCTCGTGCTCTTGATTGCCTTACAGCAAGGAGTCTGATCTATTTATATTTATATTTTTATTTATTTTCCGCTGCATTTAATTTTATTTTAATGGATTCCAAACATCTGAAGTGTCCCGTATTCGATGGGAAAAACTACAGTCTATGGAAAAATATGATGACCCATTTCATAAAGGGTAACGATTGGGAGTGTTGGCTAATCATTACGAATGGTCCTAATAAGATCATGCTTGGAACGGCTACAGGCACTTCCATCGAAAAGAAAGAAGATGACTATGTTGAGGCAGATTATAAGAAAGCTGAGAAAAATTCAAAGGCTATTAGTTTGTTGCAAAACGGCATGACCCATACTGAATTTGATCGCTTCTCATCTAGTTCTACTGCCAAGGAAATATGGGATGGTCTTGAGTTAGCTTATGAGGGGACAACTGTTGTCAAAAAGCAACGCATAGCTCTACTTATGCGAAAATACGAATTGTTCTCTATGGAACACAATGAATCGCTTGACAGCATGTCCACTCGCTTCTCCAGTATCATTAATGAATTGAAAAATCTTGGGAAAACTTTTGACTCCGAGGAAATTGCCAGGAAGATCCTTAGAAGTCTATCTAAACGATGGAGACCTAAGGTGACGGTAATTGAGGAATGTAAAGACCTATCTGACTTATCTTATCAAGAGCTACTTGGAACCTTAATGGCTCACGAAATCACTCTTGATGAAGATGAGGCAAATGATAGTAATAGCAAGAAGGTGGCTTTACAAGCCGAATCTAGTGAAAGACTTGATTCAGATCTTGAAGATGAAACAGTGTTGTTTGCTAGACGTTTTAAGAAAAAGTTTTTTAATAAATCACAAGGGAAAACGTTTAACAATAACACCAACAAATCTTACAAGAAGCCAATTGAGTCAAAAGGGTCTCTTTCAAGTCGTGGTTGCTTCAAATGCGGGGATAATGATCACATGATCAAAGATTGCCCCACATGGAAGAAAATCAAAGACAAAAATCAACGAGACAAAACCAAGAAGGAATTCAAGCAAGTAATGATGGCTTATTGCTGGGGAGATCTCGACACAGAAGACGACAAATCAGAAGAAGAGGAGGTCGCCAACTTGTGTCTAAGCAACGTCAGCCCTGACCTAATTTCCGACAGTGACAATGAAAGCGAATCCGAGATGTGTCTTGTTGGCAACTCAGATTCAGAACCAGATTCAGAAGATGACGAAGAGGTTAGTCATCTTGAACTCAAAAACCCAAGTTAAGAATTTATCTAAGAAGTCTTTAATTAAGTATTTTGAAGAAGCCTTAGATCATTGTCATGAGCAGAGTCTTGAGTTAAAAGATCTTAAAGAACAAATCCTTGATATTGCTGAGGAAAACCAACTTCTAAAGGCCAAAGCTAAAAAGCTCAAGTCTAAAGTTATGGCAACTTCAGCTATAACTTCAGACAAGACAAATGTTGAGAAAGAAGCTCTTGAGTCTAAAGTTAAAGCTAATGAAGCTATAATCTCAGAGTTGAAGCTCAACATTAAACATCTTCAAGCCAAAGTTATAGCTAATGAAGCTATAACTTTAGAATTGAAGAAAGTCAATGAGCTTTTACAATCTCAAGCTAAGGCAAAGGAAGTTGTTATTCTTGATCATGAAAAAGTAAACTCGTTTCTTACTCAGCAATTGAAAGATTTGAAGGCTGAATTCTCCCAAGCCAAAAGTCAACACAATGAGGAGAAACTTATCTTGAACAAACGTTTCAATGATTTTCGTGAAAATTTCAAAAAGAACAATCCCTCCAACGACTCGAATGTAGATCATTCGTCGTGTGAAAAAGAAATTCAGTCTTTGAAGGAATTGCTCCTACATGCACGAAAAGTTCATGATAAGTGGGAAGGAAGTCAAAATGTCTTAGACTTCCTTACCGAACAATCTAACAATAACATGAAAAAGGGTCTTGGTCATGAATGCTATAGTCGTAGAGACCATGATAAGTGCAAATCCACTCCTTCTGACCGTGATTTTAGAAGAAGGAAGTACGTCAATCTTTCAGAATATCTGATTTGCAGCTATTGTGGTCACAACGGTCATGTTAAAGATAATTGTGTTAAATATGTTAACGACAACAAAAATCAAACTGATTTTGTCAAAGAACATGACGTGTCTAGTAAGTCCGAATCTGAACCTCAACGTGATGACGTTAGAAATAATGAGTTTAGATGGTTTTATGACATGGCTTTCGATTACACATCTGTACCTTCAAAATCTAAACCTAATGTGAATCAGAAGCAGTCATTTAAACCTAATGTGCGTCGCAACTATAACAAACTTGTTAATAAACCTAGCAAACCCTATCCTAAGAAGAAAAGAATTGTCAAACAGGTATGGGTTAGGAAGGATCAAATATATAGAGTCACTAACCATAAAGGACCCAACTTAGCGTGGGTACCTAAAAGCTGTATTTGATTCTCTTGCAAGCTGTATTTGATTCTCTTGCAGGTAATAGTGAAAGAAAACAATCTTTGGTATCTCGACAGTGGATGTTCGAGGCACATGACTGGAAACAAGAATTTATTTCTTTCACTAGAACCCTTCAATGGTGGCAAGGTCACCTTTGGAGACAACAAGAAGGGTAACATAATCGGTGTAGGTAAGATTGGTATATCTTCTTCTCATGCTATCAATAACGTATATCTGGTAGATGGCCTTAAGCATAATTTGCTAAGTATCTCTCAACTATGTGACAAAGGCAACAAAGTTGTTTTTCATTCAAATGTTTGTCGTATCATAGTTGAAGGAACTAGCAATGTTATCTTAGAAGGTCTACGTAAACGGAACGTGTATATGATTGATTTAAACAAAGTCACTACAAGTTCCTTTACGTGCATGAAAGTCACTGTGGATGAGTCATGCTTGTGGCACAAGAGGTTTGCACACATCAGTCCAACGATTTTAAAGAAACTTAAGTCTTGGGATTTAGTTGAGGGTCTTCCCTCAATCAAATTCGAACAAGAAAAGATGTGTGACTCATGTGCCCGTTGCAAACAAGTTAGATCTTCATTTAAACCGAAACGAGTAGTAAGTACAGATCGTCCACTTGAGTTGGTACACATGGATCTATGTGGACCTATGAAAGTTAGAAGCCGCGGTGGATCAAGGTACGTATTCGTCCTAGTCGACGACTACTCCAGGTATGTATGGCCTATCTTTCTCTTTACTAAAGATGAAACTTTCGATGAGTTTGTAGTACTAATGAAGCTCGCCCAAAACAAGTATGATAAAAAGTTAGTTTCCATTCGTACGGATCATGGCACCGAATTTGACAATCAAGCCTTTATAGAATATTGTAGGGAGAATGGTGTAGGACATAACTTTTCTGCACCACGAACCCCACAACAAAATGGTGTCGGGGAACGTATGAATAGAACATTAGAGGACATGGCCCGCACTATGCTTTTGTGTAGTGGCCTTCCTAAGAGCTTTTGGGCAGAAGCCATAAGTACTGCATGCTATGTGCACAATAGAGCTATGATTAGACCAATTCTGAAAAAGACTCCTTATGAACTTTTAAGAGGGAGAAAACCCAATATAGCTCATCTTCGTTGCTTCGGGAGTAAATGTTTTGTCCATAATAATGGAAAAAGTAATTTGAGCAAATTTGATCCACGAATTGACGAGGCTGTGTTTGTTGGTTATTCTAATCATAGTAAAGCGTTTAAAGTTTTTAACAAAAGAACGTTGTGCATAGAAGAAAGTGTTCATGTTGTATTTGATGAAGATAATGTGCCTGAACAAGTTGAACAGAATGAAGAAGAAGACATGAATGATCCAGACTTTCGTTTTTCAAGGGAAGACGAGCCAGTTAATAATGAAAAAGTTATTGAAGGAATCAATGATGAACTTGATAAATCCGCAAATGACCTTGAACAGAGAACTGAGACAATTGTTGATGATACGAATGTCTCTTCTCAAAACAAGGAAAAGGAAACTGAAGTTATAGCTGATGATGCTATAACTTTGAACCAGAACCAAGATAATGTAACTGAAGTTGTACCAACTTCAGCTATAACCCCAGAGTCCAACTCAGGGGGAACTAATCTTGATTCTGGATCATTTGAGGAAAATGAAAGTTCATCAGATGATGATGAGCCTAGGAACTCTAAGAAATGGAAATATAAGAGTTTTCACCCTATGGATAGTATCCTAGGAAGTTTGACTAAAGGAGTTCAAACTAGGCGAACTTTAAATAACTTTTGTTCATTCTACTCATTTCTATCTACCATAGAGCCTACCAACATCAAGGAAGCTCTTGCAGAATCCGACTGGATTGTGGCTATGCAAGAGGAGCTTCAACAGTTCGAACGCAATAAAGTATGGCACCTTGTGCCACGACCTTCTAATCGAACTGTGATTGGTGCTCGATGGGTATTTAGAAATAAACTGGATGATTCAGGAGTTATAGTTCGTAACAAGGCTCGATTAGTCGTTCAAGGTTATAATCAACAAGAAGGGATTGATTATGACGAGACATTCGCTCCAGTAGCAAGACTTGAAGCTATTCGCTTGCTCATCGCCTTCGCAGCTCATAAAGGAATGCAATTATTCCAAATGGACGTTAAGACTGCATTTCTTAACGGTTATTTGGAAGAAGAGGTTTTTGTTGAACAACCTCCTGGATTTTTGAATAGCAAGTTTCAAAACCATGTTTTTAAAATCGATAAAGCTTTATATGGTTTGAAACAAGCGCCTAGGGCTTGGTACGACAGATTGTCAAAATTTTTATTACAAAACAATTTTAAAAGAGGATCTGTCGACAAAACCCTATTTCTAAAATCCGAGGGTGCTGATTTACTTGTTGCTCAAATTTATGTAGACGATATTATTTTTGGTTCTACTAACAATAAATTGTGCAAGTATTTTTCAGATCTTATGACCTCAGAATTTGAAATGAGCATGATGGGAGAATTAAAATTCTTCCTAGGATTGCAAATTCAACAAACCAAAGAAGGATAAAGATTCACCAACAAAAATATGTCAAGGAGCTAATCAGAAAATTTGGTATGGAGAGCGCTCATCCAATGGACACGCCTATGGTAACTGACAAAAAGTTGACATTAGACAAAAATGGTAAGTCCGTAGATGAGACTACATATCGAGGTATGATTGGTTCTTTATTATATTTAACTGCAAG
>JAIUZE010013801.1:0-19376 GCA_022085475.1 Heliosperma pusillum
AGAAGCTCCCGTATCAAACAAAATTAAACACGGAAACTCATAAATTGAGAACATACCCGTCACGATGTCGGGTTGGGCATCCGCCTCAGCACGGCTCATAATAAAAATACGACCCTTAGGTCTCCCAGAAATAACCGGTGTAGAAACTGTACCCTTCCTCTCAGGACATACATTCGCCTTGTGACCCGGTTTCTTGCAAATAAAGCACACAAACGGCTTGTTGAAGCAACCAACACCAGGGTGAATAGGCATCTTGCATGTAAAGCAGACACGACCTTTAAGGTCATTGTTGTGGCTCGGAATAAATGGACGGTTTCTCTGATTAGCCGGTCCACTCTGAAAGTTTCTCCTCTTGTTTGGAAAAGAGGGAGAAAAGGAAGGTCGGGAGGCAGGATAAAGTGGTCTCTTGCCATAAGAATTAGGCGCCACATAAGAAGTACGAGCCTCTTCGGCACTCTCCCGAATAGAACTCTCCGCCCAAATGGCATCATTATAGATCGAGACAAAAGAAGTAGAACCTCTACTGATCTTCCCCTTTATCTGGGGAGAAAGCTTTCCCAGATAAAAGAAGGCTTTGTCTTCCTCTACTCTAATAAGTCGAGTGGCATAATGAGCCAACTAATTGAACCGGGTAGTAAACTCCTGAACTGATAGTTTTTCTTGCTTGAAATCCATAAACTCTTTCAGCTTTTGTTGTCTCAACTCATCGGGGTAAAACCTCGCTTCCAAGAGCTCACGGAAACGAGCCCACCCAAAATTAGGCTCCAACTTAGCGGTAGGACCAGAAAGAGTCCACCCCTGATCCGCTTCCTTCTCTAAGAAGTGAGAAGCTAGACGGACCTTATCCTCTTCAAGGACATCATAAAGAGAAAAACTCTTTTCCATTTCCCGTAACCACACAGAAAGCTTAACGGGATCAACTTCGCCATCGTAGGTTTTGGCTTGGCTCCTCGATAGCTGTGAAGCAACCCACGTATAACTCCCGTGTCCCTCACGATCGGGAATAGGATTAGGAATCGGATTTGCCTGTTGGTTTTGCTGGTTTTGCTGGTTTTGGATAATAACGGTAAGAGCTGCTAAGATCGTGTTGTCAATCCTCGGAGGCATCTTGCAAAATAAAAACACAGATTAGTACTTATCATTTAGCAATAACAAAGAGACTACAACATAAATCCTAATCTACCCATCTTACCCTTCTATCTCACGGTTTATTATTTTATTAAGGTCAAGTTATTTATGCAAGGGTACACAAACGTGCGTCGGGAGCAAAATAGCTCTGATACCAACTGTGACACCCTCAAATTTGCGGAAAAGAAAAAAAATTTATTAAAATACATAAAAGATAATAAAACATAACGAAGGTGTCATAAAATAAAAAGGGTCATTACAAAACGGAAATAATATTCTACGAAAGAAATATACAAGACGGGAGACATATCTCCCGTATAAATACGGAAATAAAAAGAGTATATAATAATATACAAACTAAGAACCAAATATAGGTCCAAGGTAATACTTCGCTCGCTAGCTCGTCAATGTACCCCAAATATGCATTCACCACCTGTTCGACCGCATTAAATATAAACATGGAAGCCACAGTCAGTGGGGAGTAACTCCGAGTTCTCCCAGCCACGAAATGTCGAGTTTAATTAAACATGAATAACATAAAAGCAATGTATATGGAAAATACAAAACCTTAACATATATGATATGCTTTTCATGTTATGAAACAAATAACTACCATATAACCTATCATATGAAAGCTATCATGTGAATCCGATAATAAAATATAACTCGAGGTAGGGAAGCTGGTATGCTGGCTCAGCGGTTACCATGTAACATGGCCCTGATACACTCAAACCCTAATCAACACGTAATCATGTGAATCAGTTAACAATCGGTAATCCAAACTCTATCAATCCTAGCCGGCTTGCATCTCACCTTCTAGAACTCATAGAATCCTACAAACATGAAAGACCAATACTTCTACAAACAGGCATAAGTTCCTAGTGCAGTCAATAGTCGACTTCTGTAACTCGAGGCTATACCACAAGGTAGGAAAACATCCTAGTCCTAGACTGATCAGACCTAGCGACAACAGCTATTCCATTCCCCGTCCCATGACATAACCGTCTATGAGAAACTCTACTAGGCGCCCCCCTAAGCAGAGATGGCTAGTACTTAAGCTGGCTCCATTTCCAAAGTGGAACTAGGCAGCCATGCCCCGACTTGGATATAAACCCACCAAGCCGAGACACAAAAGCTATCATCAGGTGAACATATACTCGCTAAAGGATAGTACGGGCCTATCAATTTCCATGGTCCAAGCTACTCATTTAGAATTTAGAATGGTCAAGACGCCATATATTCATAATTCTCTATGGGTACTTAGTCAACACGACACCAACCATATAATCAAACAGTCACGGGAAAAACATCCTATCAAGTGACTAATTGCATATAAATCATAATCAAATATCATATCGCCTCATATCTACTAAGGCTAATTCAATAATTAAATAAAACCTAACTTGAAGACAAATCCCCGACCCGAGTCCCGCGACGGGTCATCAGTCAAAACGGGCTGACTAGATCTTAGTTTGACCAAACCCGTTTGGTCAAACCGGCTAGAAACAGAGTCTTTACCACATAGACTTAGACATAAAAGTCAACATATTCATTACATGTTATTTTATTAACTTCTACATGTGAATTATTATATCATACCCAAAACCCGTTTGACTAAAAGGATATTAAATTAAACTAAGATCTCGTCTTATAATTTCTAACATGTGAGAAATAATAATTTAATGAAAAACCTTTTTAAATAAATATTTTACTTATTAATATTTCTCGCTTTGCTAATTATTACAAAACGCAATAAAAATGACGATAACTCAAAAACCGTCACAAGTCCCAAAGTAGGACCCACGGGCTGAGTTGGGCCGGACCCCACATGGGCCTGGACTGGGCCCACGGCTGATTTGGGCTCAAATGGGCTGTTTTGATTAATTTCTAAAACCGATTTCTAATATTTTCCCGCATGCTTTAACATAATTAAAACCCGTCAAAACAACAACATAACAATCAAACATCGACACAACCCAAAGACCAAAACCCGGACCCACCATTGACCAACCCAGACCGGTCTGGACCGGGCCTGAACCGGCCTGAACCGGCTGGTTTGGGTCCGGTTTTCCAGCCCACCTCCACGGTTCCCACAACAACCACCACCAAATTATTTCCTAACATGTTTTTAATTAACAAACATCCATTTTAACAACCATCATACAAAATCATGATTTAAAATTAATTCATCCCAAATTCCTCAAGAACACTAAACATATTATAAATTTCCTACACAACATAAAAATCATAACTTATGAAAAATCATCAAAATTCATAAAGAACACTAAACATCATAAAAACTCCATACAACATAAAAAAAATCATCCTACTCATCATATTACTACTAAAAATCCATAAATCATAAAAACATGAACTAAAACCAAGATGAACCAAAAACTAAAGAAAACAAAAGCTATGAAACATATATCCGTCGAGTAACTCGGAATCGTTACCTTAGCTAGTAAAACCAATTAGCATCAAAATAAGAAGTATAAACCAAGAAACCCTCCTACTAATCTTCCCCCAAAATATACGAGTCTCCAAACTCGTCTTCAAAATCTTCCCTATAAGAAAAGACAAGAAAAACATCATTAGTACTTAAACTTGATTTTTTCCATAATTAAATGTTGAAAACGATTTTGACGGAATTTAAAATAAACCGTACTAGAAGATGGAGAGCGAAGAGGAGATTCTAGAATTATAAGTTAGGACGGATTTAATTAAGACATGAAGATTTTATGAAGGTTTTGCTCAAGAACAATGAAGAACAAATGATGAACGACGAAGAACACGAAGAACGATTAAAGAAAGTGATATTTTGATCTTTATTTGATTTATTGTAAAATGAAAAGTTGTTTGTGAGTAAAGAAGAGTGGATGAGCCGTGTAATTATAGGCAAGAATAGATGTCGAGTTTTGAAATTGTTGTTACGTAATTGACTCGCGTTTAATAATTATTTTACGGTAATCGATTAAATATAATTAACGATAAAGTTAATTAAATTAAATATCAAGATATTATGTTATTATAATCAAAAGAAATGAAAATATCGAGGCCTAAGAGAGGACTAAAGGAGCCGTGTGGTATGGTGAGGAATCGTCTGATTTTGAGCGATTTGCGTAATCTTCGTTGACGGATCGATAAAGTTAATAAATATCTAGATATTTTGATTAGGTTAATCAAAACAATTAGAATATCTAATTGTGAGTGGAAAACGATGACATGGGCGTGTGACTCATGCCAAAGTCGAGTTTCGATTTTGTTTCGGGATTTGCGATGACTCGGGAATAGTTAAATGACGTTCGGTTAAAACCGTAAAAGTTATTCTTTAAATTCCGAATAAATTCAAAATAATTATATTAAATTATGATAAATCTTTATAAATCTAAATAAAAATAAATCAAAAATATTATTTTTTTAAATAAAATTTCGGTCTTCATACTTATGAGACGAGTCGGGAAAAGTCAACGGAAGTCAAAGTTGACTGAAAAGTCGAGAAAAGTCGAAGATGACTTAAAAGTCCAGAAACGTTTAGGACGACTTAAAAGTCAAGAAAAAGTCAATGACGACTTTAAAAAGTCAAGAAAAAGTCAAAGACGGTTTAAAAGTCAAGAAAAGTCAAAGATGACCAAAAACGGTCTTTTCATGAAATCTCTCAAAAATGCCAAATACGAACGCGGAATTTCGAAATACGACTCGGAACAAAAATTCCTATATTAAAAACTTAAGTTCTACTGAAAAATGTTAGTAATATTTTTACTAGAAAAATTGGGTACGTTTCGGTTGTTACAAGCACCCCTCCTTTTAAAAAGTTTCGCCCTCGAACTTAGAAGAAGGAACGGAACATAACGTAGGTCTATTTCAAAACTGTTAAAAATATACTGGTAATATAAATTAGGATTTATCAATGGAACGGAAGGTTCTCGTCGGCCGTTAAGAAACATCGACTTCCAAATCAAAGACTTTAAAAGAGACCATTTTCCATCATAAATGATAAAACTATAATCGAACGTCTCCAATAACGAGTCTCACCACTCCTTGACCGTAACACTACTCGAAATCATTAAAATATTTTCAAAAAGCTTTTAATTCAACAAATTCATAGTAAGGATAATAACTCTATTATCTAATCCTGAAATTTCTAACTAAAGCTTATGGTAATCTATCTATAAGAAGTGATATTTGATAGAAGGAACGGAATATTCGAAAAATAAATCGAATAGAAATAGGAAAGGAAGAAAGAGATTTACCTCAAGCAAAGAGCTCGGGATATTTAGCTAATATTTTAGCTTCGGGTTCCCAAGTTTCTGATTCGACGTTTTCACAACGCCAAAGGATACGAACTAAAGGCACCACCTTGTTTCGGAGTTGTTTGTTAGCCCTTTCAAGTATACGAATCGGCCTTTCTTCCAAAGCCAAATTAGGTTCCAAGTCCAACCCTTCCTCTTGAATAATATGACTCGGATCACTGATATACTTCTTCAATTGCGAAACATGGAACACATCATGAACTTTACTCAAGTTCGGAGGTAATTCCAAACGATAAGCAACAGGACCAACTCTTTTAAGCACACGAAACGGTCCAATATATTTAGGACTCAACTTTCCTTTCACTCCAAACCGTTTCACTCCTTTCATTGGTGACACTTTCAGGAATACCCGATCATCAACATCAAACTCAAGTGGTCGACGACGAACATCGGCATAAGATTTCTGTCTATCTTGAGCGGCTTTCATTCGCTCTCGAATGACCTGAACTTGATCAATTGTTTCAGTCACTATGTCGGGACTCAACATATGATCATCTTGCACTTGATCCCAACAAACAGGACTACGGCATTTCCTACCGTATAAAGCCTCATATGGTGACATCTTGATAGAAGCATGATAACTGTTGTTATAAGAAAATTCCACCAAAGGCAAACACTTCTCCCAAGAAGTGTGAAAGTCTAAGGCACAAGCCCGGAGAAGATCTTCCAAAGTTTGGATCGTCCTCTCAGTCTGACCATCAGTAGCGGCATGAAATGCTGTGCTCATCAACAATTTACTACCCATGGCTTCTTGCAAAGCTGTCCAGAATCAGGAACTGAATCTCGGATCACGATCTGAAACTATATCTTTAGGAACTCCATGGTAGCGCACTATCTCATCCACATAGGTACGGGCTAAGACATCTATCCTCGAAGTTTCTTTGATAGGCACGAATCGGGCACACTTCGTCAGACGATCTACAATAACCCAGATGGCATTCCTTCCACTAGAAGTAGTAGGTAAAGCCATAACGAAGTCCATAGAAATAGACTCCTACTTCCAAAGAGGAATTTCCAAAGGTTGCAGTAAACCTCCGGGTCTTTGATGATCAATCTTCACTTTTTGACAAGTAAGACATCTACTAACATACTCCTTTACTTCAATCTTCATCCTAGGCCACCAAAATTGTGGTCTCAAATCTTTATACATTTTGTCACGCCAGGATGAATAGAATAAGGATAAAGTGAGCTTCAGCAAGTATTTCTCTTCCTCAACTCGGCACTTCTCGGAACATACATTTTTCGCCCTGGTAACGAGGTATCCACATTATCCACCACCATCTTTACTTGCCAATGATTTTTTTGCTCGAATGGCGATAAAAGTAGCATCCTCCGGTAAACAAGTACGAATCTCTCGGTAAAAATCAGGTTCCGCAGTTAAAGCACCAAGATAATCAAATCCTTTCCCAACAAACTGTATCTGCAGCTTCTGAAATTCGGTTACTAGTTCATCGGGTAAAGTACCAAGAGCATTTAATGAATGACTAGTCTTTCTACGCAAAGCATCTGCCACAACATTTGCTTTTCCCTCGTGATAAATCAACTCAGCATCATAATCATTCACCAACTCTAACCATCTTCTCTGTCTCATGTTCAATTCTTTCTGAGTAAAAATGCACCTCAAGCTCTTATGATCGGTGTATATTCGACAATGAACTCCGATAAGATAGTGTCTCCAAGTTTTCAAAGCATGTACTACAGCTGCTAACTCAAGATCATGAGTCGGGTAATTCACTTCATGAACCCTGAGTTGTCGAGAAGCATAAGCAATGACTTTTCTATTCTGCATCAAGACACATCCCAAACCATGCTTTGAATCATCACAATATACATCATAATCAGCTTCATCATCTGGCAAAGTTAAAACCGGTGCGGTAGTCAATCTCTTCTTTAATTCCAAGAAGGCAATTTCACATTCATCGGTCCAAATATACTTTGCTTCCTTCTTTAGCAATTGAGTCATCGGTCTTGCTAAATTGGAGAAATCTTTCACAAACCGACGATAATAACCCGCTAAACCAAGGAAACTCCGAATCTCGGACACATTTTTCGGACTTTTCCAATCCCCAACTGCCTCAATTTTAGCTGGATCGACCATAACACCGTCTTTGGAAATGACATGACCAAGGAAAGATACCTCGGGCAACCAGAATTCACATTTGGAGAACTTAGCATACCATTTTTGGCGTCGAAGAACACCCAAAATGGTTCGAAGGTGATCAGCATGTTCTTCCTTAGATTTCGAAAAGATCAAAATGTCATCAATGAATACCACCACACATTTATCAAGATACTCCCTGAAGGTACGATTCATCGGATCCATGAATATTGCTGGAGCGTTAGTCAAACCGAATGGCATCACATTGAATTCGAAATGACCATACCTCGAGCTAAAAGCAGTCTTGGCATATCTGCTTCCCGAACGGGAATTTGATGATAACCCGATCTAAGATCAATTTTTGAGAAAGTAGAAGCACCCCGTAACTGGTCAAAGAGATCATTAATACGAGGAAGAGGATATTTGGTTTTGATGGTGACACGGTTCAACTCACGGTAATCAATGCACATTCGCATAGAACCGTCTTTCTTTTTGACAAATAATACGGGCGCACCCCAAGGAGAAGCACTAGGCCTTATGAAGCCTTTCTCAATCAAGTCATCAAGTTGGATTCTCAACTCTTTCAACTCAGAAGGCGCCATACGATAAGGAGCTTTTGCAATTGGTCCAGTTCCAGGAACTAGATCAATAGAGAATTCAACATCTCTTTCAGGAGGAATCCCCGGTAGTTCATCGGGAAATACGTCGGGATATTCACAAACAATAGGAACATCCTTCAAAGAAGGAAGAGAAGAATCAGAAGTAGTCACTACACATAGAAATGCTTGATGACCCTTCTTCAAAACATTCAACATTTTCATAGCTGAGATTAATTTCACACTAGTTTGCTTTCTAACTCCTTGATAAGAAATACGAGCACCCAAAGAACTTTTAAGAATAATCTTCTGGTCACGGCATTCAAATCGAGCATGATAAGTAGATAACCAATCCATGCCCAGAATAATATCAAACTCTTCAAGAGGAAACCGTAGAAGATTAGCCGGAAATATAGATCCAGTTATGGATATTGGAATGTCGGAATGAAGATAAGAACATGAAAATACATCTCCGGACGGTAATGAAATTGGAGTACTTTCCCCAACTGAAGCTTTGATAGGCAATTTATCGGATAATCTCATTGAAATAAAAGATAACGAAGCTCCCGTGTCAAATAAAATTAAACACGGTAAAGCATAAATCGAGAACATATCCGTCACAATGTCTGGCTGAGCATCAGCCTCAGCTCGGCTCATAATAAAAATCCGACCCTTAGGTCGCCCAGAAATAACCGGTGTAGAAACCGTACCCTTCCTCTCAGGACATACATTCGCCTTGTGACCCGGTTTCTGGCAAATAAAGCACACAAACGGCTTGTTGACGCAGCCAACCCCCGGATGAATAGGCATCTTGCATGTAAAGCAGATACGACCTTTAAGGTCGTTGTTGTGGCTCGGAACAAATGGACGGTTTCTCTGATTAGCCGGTCCACTCTGAAAGTTTCTCCTCTTGTTTGGAAAAGAGGGAGAAAAGGAAGGTCGGGAAGCCGGATAAAGTGGTCTCTTGCCATAAGAATTAGGCGCCACATAAGAAGTACGAGCCTCTTCGGCTATCTCCCTAATAGAACTCTCCGCCCAAATGGCATCATTATAGATCGAGACAAAAGAAGTAGAACCTCTACTGATCTTCCCCTTTATCTGGGGAGAAAGCTTTCCCAGATAAAAGAAGGCTTTGTCTTCTTCTACTCTAATAAGTCGAGTGGCATAATGAGCCAACTCATTGAACCGGGTAGTAAACTCCTGAACTGATAGTTTTTCTTGCTTGAAATCCATAAACTCTTTCAGCTTTTGTTGTCTCAACTCATCGGGGTAAAACCTCGCTTCCAAGAGCTCACGGAGACGAGCCCACCCAAAATTAGGCTCCAACTTAGCGGTAGGACCAGAAAGAGTCCACCACTGATCCGCTTCCTTCTCTAAGAAGTGAGAAGCAAGGCGGACCTTATCCTCTTCAAGGACATCATAAAGAGAAAAACTCTTTTCCATTTCTCGTAACCACCCAGAAAGCTTAACGGGATCAACTTCGCCATCGTAGGTTTTGGCTTGGCTCCTCGATAGCTGTGAAGCAACCCACGTATAACTCCCGTGTCTCTCACGATCGGAAATAGGATTAGGAATCTGATTTGCTTGCTGGTTTTGCTGGTTTTGCTGGTTTTGGATAATAACGGTAAGAGCTGCTAAGATAGTGTTGTCTATCCTCGGAGGCATCTTGCAAAATAAAAACACAGATTAGTACTTATCATTTAGCAAGAAACAAAGAGACTACAACATAAATCCTAATCTACCCATCTTACCCTTCTATCTCACGGTTTATTATTTTATTAAGGTCAAGTTATTTATGCAAGGGTACACAAACGTGCGTCGGGAGCAAAATAGCTCTGATACCAACTGTGACACCCTCAAATTTGCGGAAAGAAAAAAAAATTAATTTAAATACATAAAAGATAATAAAACATAACGAAGGTGTCATAAAATAAAAAGGTCATTACCAAACGGAAATAATATTCTACAAAAGAAATATACAAGACGGGAGACATATCTCCCGTATAAATACGGAAATAAACGAGTGTATAATAATATACAAACTATGAACCGAATATATGTCCAAGGTAAATACTTCGCTCGCTAGCTCGTCAATGTACCCCAATATGCATTCACACCTGTTCCGACCGCATTAAATATAACACGAAGCCACTTCAGTGGGGATTAACTCCGAGTTCCCCAGCCACGAAATTCGCGTTTAATTAAACATTATACAATAAAGCAATGTATATATAAAATACAAAACCTTCACATATATGATATGCTTTTCATGTTATGAACCAGTTAACTAACATATAACCTAGCATATGAGAGCTATCATGTGAATCTGATAATAAATATAACAATATGTAGGGAAGCTGGTATGCTAGCTCAGAGGTTACCCTGTAACGTGGCCATGATACACTCAAACCCTAATTCAACAGTAATCATGTGAATCAGTTAACAACGTATCCAAAAAATCTATAATCCTACCGGCTTGATCTCACTTCTAGAACTCATAGAATCATACAAACATGAAAGACCAATACGTCTACAAACAGGCATAAGTTCTTAGCCCAGTCAATAGTCGACTTCTGTAACTCGAGGCTATACCACAAGGTAGGAAAACATCCTAGTCCTAGAATGATCAGACCTAGCGACAACAGCTATTCCGTTCCCCGTCCCATGACATAACCGTCTATGAGAAACTCTACTAGGCGACCCCCTAAGCAGAGATGGCTAGTACTTAAGCTGGCTCCCTTCCCAAAGCGGAACTCTTAGGATGCCATGACCCGACTTGGATATAAACCCACCAAGCCGGGACACAAACGCTATCAAGCGACAAACTCCGTATGCTCGTTAAAGATAGTACGGCCTATCAATGTCGTGGTCCAAGCTACTCATTTAGAATTAGCATGGTCAAGACGCCATATCCTCATAATTCTCTATGGGTACTTAGTCAACACGACACCAACCATATAATCAAACAGTCACGGGAACAAACATCCTATCATGTGACTAATTGTATATATATCATATTCAAATATCATATCGCCTCATATCTACTAAGGCTAATTCAATAATTAAATAAAACCTTACTTGAAGACAAATCCCCGACCCGAGTCCAGCGACGGGTCATCAGTCAAAACGGGGCTGACTAGATCTTAGTTTGACCAAACCCGTTTGGTCAAACCGGCTAGAAACAGAGTCTTTTCCACATAGACATAAAATCAACATATTCATTTCATGTTATTTTATTAGACTTCTAACATGTGAATTATTCTATCATACCAAAACCCGTTTGACTAAAAGGATATTAAATTAAACTACGATCTCGTCTTATAATTTCTAACATGTGAGAAATAATAATTTAATGAAAAACCTTTTTAATTAAATATTTTACTTATTAATATTTCTCGCTTGCTAATTATTACAAAACGCGATAAAATGACGATAACTCAAAAACCGTCACAAGTCCCAAAGTGGGACCCACGGGCTGAGTTTGGGCCGGACCCCACATGGGCCTGGATGGGCCCCACGGCCTGTTTTGACAAAATGGGCTGTTTTGCTTTAATTTTCTAAAACCGATTTCTAATATTTTCCCGCATGCTTAACATAATTAAAACCCGTCAAAACAACAATTAACAATCAAACATCGACACAACCCAAAGACCAAAACCCGGACCCACCATGGACCAACCCAGACCGGGTCTGAACCGGCCTGGACCGGTCTGGTTGGTCCGGTTCAGCCACCATGCCCACGGTTCCACCACATCAAACACCACATAAATTTCTAACATGTTTTAATCATCAAACCACCATTTTAACAATCATCCATACAAAATCATAACTTATTAAAATCATCAAAATTTATCAAGAACACTAAACTTGTTATAAATTCATACAAAATCATAAAAATCATAACTTATGGAAAATCATCAAAATTTACTAAGAACACTAAACATATTATAAATTCATACAAAATCATAAAAATCATAACTTATGGAAAATCATCAAAATTTACTAAGAACACTAAACATATTATAACTTCATACAAAATCATAAAAATCATATCTTATGGAAAATCATCCAAATTCATCAACATGATAAAAACCACTACTTATCATATTACTACCAAAAATCCATAAATCATAACAACATGCATAAAAACCAAAAGATGAACCAAAAATCAAGAAACAAAAGCTAAAGCTATGTTACTAACTAAAATCATAAAAACCATAACATGAACCAAAACTAAAGACTATGTGACATTAATTCGTCGAGTAAAACGGAATTGTTACCTTAGCTAGCAAAACACTTAGCACCAAAATAATAATAAGAAGTATATAATAAGAAACCCTCCTACTAATCTTCACCCAAAATATACGAGTCTCCAAACTCGTCTTCAAAATCTTCCCCTATAAGAAATAACAAGAAAAACATTATTAGAAGTAAAAATATGAATTTCCATAATTAAAGTGTTGAAAACGATCTTGACGGAATTGAAATATAACCGTACGTGAAGATGAGGAGCGAAGAGGAGAGTCTAGAAATATAAATTAGGATGGATTTAATTAAGAAACGAAGATTTTATGAAGGTTTTGCTCAAGAACGATGAAGAACAAATGATGAACGACGAAGAACACGAAGAACGATCAAATAAAGTGATGTTTTGATCTTAATTTGATTTGTTGTAAAATGAAAAGTTGTTTGTGAGTAATGTGGGGTGTGTGTGCCGTGTAAATATAGGCAAATAAGGATGTCGGGTTTTGAAATTGTTGTTACGTAATTGACTCGCGTTTAATAATTATTTTACGGTAAACGATTAAATATAATTAACGATAAAGTTAATTACAACAAATATCTAGATATTATGATTATTGTATCAAAAGAAATGAAAATATCAAGGGCTATTAGAGGGAGGTTGAGCCGTGTAGAATTGTGTTTGTCGGATCAGTTTTGTAAACGATTTGCGTAATTTTCGTTAACTGATCGATAAAGTTAATAAATATCTAGATATTTTGATTAGTTTAATCAAAATAAATAAAATATCTAATGGTGAGTGGAAAGCGATGACACGCGCGTGTGACTCATGCCAAAGTCGAGTTTCGATTTTGTTTCGCGCTTTACGATGAGTCGGGAATAGTTAAATGACGTTCGGTTAAAACCGTAAACGTTATTCTTTAAATTCCGAATAAATTCAAAATAATTATATTAAATTATGATAAATCTTAATAAATCTAAATAAAAATAAATCAAAAATATTATTTTTTTAAATAAAATTTCGGTCTTCATACTTATGAGACGAGTCGGGAAAAGTCAACGGAAGTCAAAGTTGACTGAAAAGTCGAGAAAAGTCGAAGATGACTTAAAAGTCAAGAAAAGTTTAGGACGACTTAAAAGTCAAGAAAAAGTCAATGACGACTTTAAAAAGTCAAGGAAAAGTCAAAGACGACTTAAAAGTCAAGAAAAGTCAAAGATGACTAAAAACGGTCTTTTCATGGAATCCCTCAAAAATTCCAAATACGAACGCGGAATTTCAAAATAAGACTCGGAACAAAAATTCCTATTTTAAAAACTTAAGTTCTACTGAAAAGTGTTAGTAAATATTTTTACTAGAAAAATTGGCATTTTTCGGGTTGTTACAATCACCCCTCCTTTTAAAAAGTTTCGTCCTCGAAACTTAGAAGAAGAAACGTAACATATATGTAGGTCTATTTCAAAACTGTTAAAAATATAATCATTATAAAATACAGGGTCTTATCATTGGCACGGAAGATTCTCATCTGCAGTTTAAGAACATCAACGTCCCAAGTCAAAGACTTTAAAAGATACATTTTCGCATCAATAAATGAGAAAACTAGTTATCGAACGTCTCCAATAACGAGTCTCAACACTCCTTGACGGTAAAATACTTGAAATCATAAAATATTTCCAAAAGCTTTTAGTTCGGTAATAATTCCACTATCTATGCCTAAAATTTCTAACTAAAACTTATAGTAATCTATCTATAAGAAGTGATATTTGATAGAAGGAACGAAATATTCGAAAATAAATCGAATAGAAATAGGAAAGGAAGAAATAAATTTACCTCAAGCAAAGAGTTCGGGATATTTAGCTAACATTTTAGCTTCGGGTTCCCAAGTTTCTGATTCGACGTTTCCACAACGCCAAAGGATACGAACTAAGGGTACCACCTTGTTTCGGAGTTGTTTGTTAGCCCTTTCAAGTATACGAATCGGCCTTTCTTCCAAAGCCAAATTAGGTTCAAAGTCCAACACTTCCTCTTGAATAATATGACTCGGATCACTGATATACTTCTTCAATTGCGAAACATGGAACACATCATGAACTTTGCTCAAGTTCGGAGGTAATTCCAGACGATAAGCAACAGGACAAACTCTTTTAAGCACGCGAAACGGTCCAATATATTTAGGACTCAACTTTCCTTTCACTCCAAACCGTTTCACTCCCTTCATTGGTGACACTTTAAGGAATACCCGATCATCAACATCAAACTCAAGTGGTCGACGACGAACATCGGCATACGATTTCTGTCTATCTTGAGCGGCCTTCATTCGCTCTCGAATGACTTGAACTTGATCAATCGTTTCAGTAACTATGTCGGGACTCAACATATGATCATCCTGAACTTGATCCCAACAAACCGAACTACGGCATTTCCTACCGTATAAAGCCTCATATGGTGACATCTTGATAGAAGCATGATAACTGTTGTTATAAGAAAATTCCACCAAAGGCAAACTCTTCTCCCAAGATGTATGAAAGTCTAAAGCACAAGACCGAAGAAGATCTTCCAAAGTTTGGATCGTTCTTTCGGTCTGACCATCAGTAGCGGCATGAAAAGCTGTGCTCATCAACAATTTACTACCCATGGCTTCTTGCAAAGCCGTCCAGAATCGGGAACAGAATCTCGGATCACGATCTGAAACTATATCTTTAGGAACTCCATGGTAACGTACTATCTCTTTCACATAGGCACCAGCTAAGACCTCTATATTCCAAGTTTCTTTGATAGGTACGAATCGGGCACACTTGGTTAGGCGATCTACAATAACCCAGATAGCATCCTTTCCACTAGAAGTCTTTGGTAAAGCCATCACGAAGTCCATAGAAATAGACTCCCATTTCCACAGAGGAATTTCCAGAGGTTGTAGCAAACCTCCGGGTCTTTGATGATCAATCTTCACCTTTTGACAAGTAAGACATCTACAAACATACTCCTTCACTTCAATCTTCATCCTAGGCCACCAGAATTGTGGTCTCAAATCTTTATACATTTTGTCGCCACCCGGATGAATAGAATAAGGAGAAAGGTGAGCTTCATCAAGTATTCTCTTCCTCAACTCGGCACTTCTCGGAACATACATTCGACCATGGTAACGAAGGTAGCCATCATTATCCACCAAACAATCCTTAGCTTGCCCAAGTAATATTTTTGCTCGAATGGCGATACAAGTGGCATCCTCCGGTAAACAAGTACGAATCTCACGATAAAAATCAGGTTCCGCCGTCAAAGCACCAAGATAATCAAACCCTTTCCCAACAAACTGTATCTCCAGCTTCTGAAATTCGGTTACTAGTTCATCGGGTAAAGTACCAAGAGCATTTAACGAATGACTAGTCTTTCTACTCAAAGCATCTGCCACAACATTTGCTTTTCCCTCGTGATAAATCAACTCAGCATCATAATCATTCACCAACTCTAACCATCTTCTCTGCCTCATGTTCAACTCTTTCTGAGTAAAAATGCACCTCAAGCTCTTATGATCGGTATATATTCGACAATGAACTCCGATAAGATAGTGTCTCCAAGTTTTCAAGGCATGTACCACAGCTGCTAACTCAAGATAATGAGTCGGGTAATTCACTTCATGAACCCTGAGTTGTCGAGAAGCATAAGCAATGACTTTTCTATTCTGCATCAAGACACATCCCAAACCATGCTTTGAAGCATAACAATATACATCATAATCAGCTTCATCATCTGGTAAAGTTAAAACCGGTGCGGTAGTCAATCTCTTCTTTAATTCCAAGAAGGCAATTTCACATTCATCAGTCCAAATATACTTTGCTTCCTTCTTTAGCAATTGAGTCATCGGTCTTGCTAATTTGGAGAAATCTTTCACAAACCGACGATAATAACCCGCTAAACCAAGGAAACTCCGGATTTCGGACACATTTTTCGGACTTTTCCAATCCACAACTGCCTCAATTTTCGCTGGATCGACCATAACACCGTCTTTCGAAATGACATGACCAAGGAAAGATACCTCGGCCAACCAGAATTCACATTTGGAGAACTTAGCATACCACTTTTGGCGTCGAAGAACACCCAAAATGGTTCGAAGGTGATTAGCATGTTCTTCCTCAGATTTCGAAAAGATCAGAATGTCATCAATAAATACCACCACACATTTATCCAGATACTCCCGGAAGGTACGATTCATCTGATCCATGAATATAGCTGGGGCGTTAGTCAAACCGAATGGCATCACATTGAATTCGAAATGACCATACCTCGAGCTGAAAGCAGTCTTCGGAATATATGCTTCCCGAACGGGAATCTGATGATAACCCGATCTAAGATCAATCTTGGAAAAAATAGAAGCACCCCGTAACTGGTCAAAAAGATCATTAATACGAGGGAGAGGATATTTGTTTTTGATGGTAACACGGTTCAATTCACGGTAATCACTGCACATCCGCATAGAACCGTCTTTCTTCTTGACAAATAGTACGGGCGCACCCCAAGGAGAAGCACTAGGCCTTATAAAGCCTTTCTCAATCAAGTCATCAAGTTGGATTCTCAACTCTTTCAACTCGGAAGGCGCCATACGATAAGGAGCTTTGGCAATTCGTCCAGTTCCAGGAACTAGATCAATAGAGAATTCAACATCCCTTTCAGGAGCAATCCCGGGTAATTCATCGGGAAATACATCAGGAAATTCTCGAACAATAGGAACATCCTTCAAAGAAGGAAGAGAAGAAGCAGAAGTAGTCACTACACATAAAAATGCTTGATGACCCTTCTTTAAAACATTCAACATTTTCATTGCTGAGATTAACTTCACACTAGCCTGTTTTCTAACTCCTTGATAAGAAACACGAGCACCCAAAGGACTTTTAAGAATAATTTTCTGGTCACGGCACTCAAATCGAGCATAATAAGTAGATAACCAATCCATGCCCAGAATAATATCGAACTCTTCAAGAGGAAACCGTAAAAGATTAGCCGGAAAAATAGATCCATTTATGGATATTGGAATGTCGGAATGAAGATAAGAACATGAAAATACTTCTCCGGATGGTAACGATATAGGAGTAGTTTCTCCTACTGAAGCTTTAAGCGGTAACTTATCGGATAGTCTCATGGAAATAAAAGATAAAGAAGCTCCCGTGTCAAATAAAATTAAACACGGAAATTCATAAATGGAGAACATACCCGTCACGATGTCTGGCTGAGCATCAGCCTCAGCTCGGCTCATAATAAAAATACGACCCTTAGGTCTCCCAGCAATAACCGGTGTAGACACCGTACCCTTCCTCTCAGGACATACATTCGCCTTGTGACCCGGCTTCTGACAAATAAAGCATACAAACGGCTTGTTGAAGCAACCAACACCCGGGTGAATAGGCATATTGCATGTAAAGCAGACACGACCTTTAAGGTCGTTGTTGTGACTCGGAACAAAGGAACGGTTTCTCTGATTAGCCGGTCCACTCTGGAAGTTTCTCCTCTTGTTTGGAAAAGAGGGAGAAAAAGAAGGTCGGGAAGAAGGATATAAAGGTCTCTTGCCAAAGGCATTAGGAGCAACATAAGAAGCACGAGCTTCCTCGGCAATCTCCCGGATAGAACTCTCCGCCCAAATGGCATCATTATAGATCGAGACAAAAGAAGTAGACCCTCTACTGATCTTCCCCTTTATCTGGGGAGAAAGCTTTCCCAGATAAAAGAAGGCTTTGTCTTCCTCTACTCTAATAAGTCGAGTGGCATAATGAGCCAACTCATTAAACCGAGTAGTAAACTCCTGAACTGATAGTTTATCTTGCTTGAAATCCATAAATTCTTTCAGCTTCTGTTGCCTCAACTCATCGGGGTAAAACCTCGCTTCCAAGAGCTCACGGAAACGAGCCCACCCAAAATTAGGCTCCAACTTAGCGGTAGGACCTGAAAGAGTCCACCACTGATCCGCTTCCTTCTCTAAGAAGTGAGAAGCTAGACGGACCTTGTCCTCTTCAAGGACATCATAAAGAGAAAAACGCTTCTCCATCTCTCGTAACCACACCGAAAGTTTAACGGGATCAACTTCGCCATCGTAGGTTTTGGCTTGGCTCCTCGATAGCTGTGAAGCAACCCACGTATAACTCCCGTGTCTCTCACGATCAGGAACAGGAGTAGGAATCGGATTAGCCTGCTGGTTTTGCTGGTTTTGCTGGTTTTGGATAATTACGGTAAGAGCTGCTAAAAGAGTGTTGTCAATCCTCGGAGGCATCTTGCAAAATTAAAACACAGATTAGTACTTATCATTTAGCAAGAACAAAGAGACTACAACATAAATCCTAAACTACCCATCTTACCCTTCTATCTCACGGTTTATTATTTCTTAAGGTCAAGTTATTTATGCAAGGGTACACAAACGTGCGTCGGGAGCAAAATAGCTCTGATACCAACTGTGACACCCTCAAATTTGCGGAAAGAAAAAAATTATTTAAATACATAAACGAAATATGATAATACATAACGAAGGTGTCATAACATAAAAAGGTCATTACAAAACGGAAATACTATTATACAAAATAAATCTACAAGACGGGAGACATATCTCCCGTATAAATACGGAAATAAACTAGTGTATAATAATATACAAACTATGAACCGAATATAGGTCCAAGGTAAAACTTCGCTCGCTAGCTCGTCCATGTACCCAAATATGCAACACCACCTGTTCGACCGCATTAAATATAAACACGGAAGCCACAGTCAGTGGGGAGTAACTCCGAGTTCTCCCAGCCACGAAATGTCGAGTTTAATGAAACATGAAAAACATAAAAGCAATGTATATAGAAAATACAAAACCTTAACATATATGATATGCTTTTCATGTTATGAAACAGTTAACTAAAATATAACCTAGCATATGAAAGCTATCATGTGAATTCGGTAATAAAATATAACTCGAGGTAGGGAAGCTGGTATGCTGGCTCAGCGGTTACCAAGTAACATGGCCCTGATACACTCAA